>OX424573.1:76797554-76997069 GCA_949152435.1 Gastracanthus pulcherrimus
TGTAAACACAAGAATCGATAAAGAAGATCACAATGATCATCAAAAGGTAATTGATGATAACATGCATCAGCAACACAAGGTAAAATGTCAATCTAACCTGTCTACAAATTCTACGAAAACAGTAAACACAAGAACTGCAACTATACCAACATACACGCCTCAATAAGTCAACTCCAATGCAAATGCGTCTATGGTTAAAAATCCGAACAAATCTAGTAGTAAATAATGGCTTGTAATTTTGATTTTTTAGAAACAATAGAAAAAGATTCAATTAAGTGTGAAAAAACTTTCACAAGTATTGAAACTCACAACAAAATTATAAGTAATAAAGAAGATTTAATACTTTTGGTAAATATTAGAAGTATGAACAATAATTTTGATAAATTAAAAATAATAATACAAAGTGTAACGACTAAGCCGTCTATAATAATTTGTACTGAAACTTTTAACCAAGTAAATTATAAAGAGTATGATCTAAATGGCTATGAAAGCTACTATAATGAGAGTAGAATAAAAAACAATGATGGGGTAATAGTTTTTGTAAATAAAAATATTGTTCAAATAACAAGTTACATTAAAAAAGGAAATAGATTAGATATATCTTTGATATATAGAATACACGGAATACCAAAGACTGAATTCATTTTAGATTTAAATAAATTCCTAACCAAAAAATGAAATATTAAAAACCATTTAGTGTTAGGAGATTTTAATATAGATCTACTTGAACTAAATTTTCTGAGTCAGGAATTTTTGTATAATCTCTTAGATAAAGAATTTCGGGATACCGGGCGAAATCCCGTCGTATAAGCCTTACCCGGCAGAGCGGCTCCTGACGGGCGGACCACTTATTTCTGCAACACTCGTGGGACCTTTATGGACAATATAGATAAAAAAAATTTTTTAAATTTAGACGGGATGGAGGTAGATCGGGCTCAAGAACCGATCGCCGAGATCTCGGAGAAAGCTCTCCAGGGAACTTCGGCAACGGAGGTCACTGGAGAAAAACCCCACAAAGAGACGGCCTTGAACCGACATCTGAGTGGGGCCCAAAGGAGGAAACTCCTGAAGCAACAGGCGATGGACGAGGGTCGACCCTTGCCCGTTTTCGGAGCGAACAGGCGGCAGAGGAAGAGGGAAGAGAAGAGGGCTAACGCACTCGCTCAACCCACAACGTCTGCCGCAGGAGCCCCGGGGGGCAAGAGGATGGTATCTTCCAGCCTGGAGTCGCCGGAGCAGGCCTCGAAACTGCTTAAGCGACTAAAGGAGAAAGGGAGCTTCGCGGCGGCGGCGTCGAGTCTTCCGAGGGTTACCCTCACTTGTGGGGATTACCTTGGAGGAGAGATGCCGGATGCAACGATAAAGAAAGTCAAGGAGTCGGTCGTTAACCGGGTCCTGATGATAGAAGAGGGGGACTTTGCACCCCGATTCAAGGAAACCTTTCCTAGAAAGGGCACCCTTGTTTTCGTCTGCGAAGACAAGGAAACAGCGTCCTGGCTAGAGAAAGAAGCAGAGAAGCTGGAACTCGGGGACCCGAACCTGAAGGCCAGAGTGGTAAGCGCGGAGGAGCTGAGGATCACCAAGGTGATGACTCGACTCCCCGAGGGGGTTAGAACTGCACCGGACTTCTTGAAGCTGGTCCGGCGACAAAATGGGGGAGTGGACACGTCCAGATGGGCGGTCCTGAAACAGACGCCGGAAGGCTATCTGATTCTGGGCCTAGATGAACCATCGGCCGCTACACTAAAGTGTCGGAGTTACAGACTCACGGTGGACGTCGGTTCGGTGACTTTCAAGTTACTGAACCGCGACAGTACCGCCGAGGAGAAAGTGACGACGGCTCAAGAGAAAGTGCAGCTTCAGGGGGTACAGCAATAATGGCGGCCACCAAGATACACTTCTCTCAGATCAATTTGCACCATAGCAAAAGCGCCTCTGCAGTCTTAGCAAGGAGCATGGCTAAGGCGCATACAAACACAGCCCTAATATCATTAATACAAGAACTTTGGTTATGGAGGGGACGTATTAAGGGGCTAAATACAAGCGGGGAACTGTTTGTGGGAACAAATGATGGAGATGCACGCGCGTGCATCTGCATCAGGGGTATTAACGCTTTTTTGTTACAGGAACTCAGCTCTAGGGATTGCACGACCGTCAGAGTGGACATCAAAGACGAGGAAGGCCGAGGGAGAACAATCGTGATCACTTCAGCATATCTTCCACATGACGAGGAAATACCAACAACAGATATAAGATAAGTAATAGAGTACTGCAGGAATAAAAACCTCGAATTGATTATCGGCTGCGACGCCAATGCTCACCATGAAGTATGGGGTAGTACAGATATCAACGAGAGGGGAGAAACTCTGCTAGAATATATTACTAGTACACAAATGGACATACTGAACCAGGGTGATGAGCCGACTTTTGTTACCAGTAACAGACGTGAGGTTCTAGATTTCACCCTGGCCAGTATGAAAATTAGAAACCACATACAAGGGTGGAGAGTGGAGGATGAACCATCTATGTCGGATCATAGGACCATTTCCTTCTGGATGAAGATACAGAAAATATGGAGTGAGCCCAAGAGAAACCCTAAGGACACGCTTTGGGAGAACTATAAGGAAGAACTAAACGAACGTTTGGTACAAATTAAAGGGACATGTGGAACGGAGTATGGACTGGAATGGACACTAGAACAAGTCCAGACAGCCATTATCAGAGCATATGAGAACAACTGCCCGCTAAAGCCGAAGGGACAACTAAACGGTGCTCCATGGTGGAACAAACACCTAGAGGCGCTGAGAAGGAAAGCCCGAAAGGTTTTTAACAGAGCAAAGAAAACAAGGAACCCAGAAGGATGGAAAGTGTATAAAGATACGCTAAATGACTTCAAAAGGGAACTAGACAAAGCCAAAAGGGAACAATGGCAAGATTTATGTTCAAGTACAGAAGGCTTAACAGAAACGGCTAAACTAGCCAAACTTCTAACCAAGGATAATAGTATTCGGTTACAAAGCCTTAAAGACAGGTCCGGGTACTTCACGGAAACAGAAGAGGAAACCATAGAACTACTTCTGCGAGCAAACTTCCCGGACTTCACCAAAGAAGAGAACGGGGAGGGACGAATACGTGTACCCGGAAACACCAGGACACGAAGGAATGCGGATTGGGCGTTGGCGGCGCAGATCGTCACACCAGAGAGGGTTAAATGGGCAATCAACACCTTTGAACCATATAAAACACCGGGACCGGACGGCATCTTCCCCAAACTCTTACAGGAAGGGTGCGATGCTGTACTGAGACTGGTTACGGGGATTTTCAGAGGAAGTATTGCCATTGGACATATTCCGGGAAGCTGGAAGTGTACACGGGTTTCGTTTATACCGAAACCCGGAAAGAAGAGTTACACATCTGTGAAGGACTTCAGACCTATTAGCCTTACCTCCTTCATGCTGAAAACGCTGGAGAGACTGGTGGTCAGGTATATGAGGGAAACAATCCTGGGAAGCTTACCGCTACACCAGGAACAACATGCATATTCAGTGGGTAAATCCACGGAAACGGCTTTACACTTTGTTGTAGGATATATTGAAAAGGCTAAAAGCGCAAAGGAAACAGTACTTGGCGCTTTTGTGGACATAGAAGGAGCCTTTAACAGCACCACTAGGAAAACCATTGACAGAGCCCTGGCAAAGCATGGCGTACCGGTGACCATCAGAAAATGGATAGCTGGAATGCTGAGCGGCAGGGACATTTACTGTGAATGGAAGGGAAAAACTGTAAAAGGAGGGGTCAACGAGGGATGTCCGCAGGGGGGGGTCTTATCACCTCTTTTGTGGTCATTCGTTGCTGACGAACTTCTACGTATACTCGACAGGGAAGGAATCTTCGCGGTCGGATATGCGGACGACTTTGCCATATTTATTAAGGGTAAGTATGAGGAAGTTTTACCAGATCTCTTACAAAGAGCACTGAGTAAGGTTAGAGAGTGGTGTCAGACAGTATCTCTGGGGGTAAATCCGGAAAAAACAGAGATCGTAGTCTTCACCACTAAATATAAAAGTAAAATCAATAGAAGAGTTAACTTCTACGGGAAAGAAATACCGTATGCAGAAGGAGTTAAGTATCTAGGGGTACATCTAGATAAGAAACTAACTTGGAAGCAGCATGTTAAACAGCAATGCGGAAAGGTGCTAAATATATTCATGCAGTGTAGGGCGGCTATTGGCACAGGATGGGGGCTAGAACCCCAAAAGGCCTTATGGATATATGAGGCGATACTGAAACCGAAGCTTACCTACGCGGCATTAATATGGTGGAAAGCGACCGGAAATACAACCACAAAGAAAAGCCTGGACCATGTACAGGCGGTCATATTGAGGGGAATTTTCGGGTTGCGAAGGAGTACCCCCACAGCTGCTGTCAGGATGATGCTGGGCATGGATGGCCTTGACTTAAACATTAAGGAGATGGCCGCCAGGTCGGCATACAGACTGATGTGCGGCGGAGGATGGTCGGAGAAAGGAAACGGACACACTACAATCCGGAGAGAAATGCTGAGCGAACCAATATTTAGAAAGCCTCAGGATAGAATTAATAAAACCTTTCAATTTGGGCAACGTTACAAAACGAAAATACCGAATAGAGAGGAGTGGAACAACCAAAACCAAATCCTTGGACATGGAGACATCTGGTTTACAGATGGATCTAAAACGGACAAAGGTACGGGTTTTGGAATCTGCGGTCCCAAGCGGTGGGAGGACACAGCCTGCAGCCTAGAAAGACACAACACGGTACTACAAGCGGAACTAGCCGCCATAGAAACCTGTGCGAGAAACTTGGTGCAAAAAGGGGTCGGAGGCAAGGACATACAAATTTGCACCGACAGCCAAGCAGCTATCCTAGCGCTGGGAAAACCTTGCATCACGTCAGCCTTGGTCAACGAAACAAAAAACACCCTAAATAGACTGACCAGAGCAAACAGAGTCTGCGTTACCTGGATTCCTGGACACTCAGGAATAAAAGGGAACGAAAGGGCAGATCGGCTTGCAAGACAAGCAGTAAATGAAAGCGGACGGACAGAAAGGGAGGTAGGAATACCATACCAGGAAGGCTGTGGCGCGATCAAGAAAAAATTAGTAAAAGAAGGATGGAGCATATGGAAAAACTCCACAGGATATAGATGGTCCAAAGAACTAATGGGAGAATATATTACCAAGTGGGGAAAAGAAATCATCAGTTTGGATAAACGGAGGGCACGCATCGTACTGGGCCTATTAACTGGACATTGCGACCTGCGGTGTTATCTACACAAAACACAGGGAATAAGTAACCTGTGCAGATGGTGTAATGAAGAAGAAGAGACTCCTAGCCACTTTCTCTGCAAATGTCCCAACTTAGCTGGACATCGACGAAGGTGGCTAGGAAACGGGATTTTGGATCCCGAGACTTTCAAGGAGGCAAACACGGAAAACCTACTAGCTTACTGCAAAGCCGTGGGATTTGTGGAGCCTCGTTAGGTCCAAGCCGGGGGGATAGGGATACAATGGTGAAAACTAAGTGTCCCTGAGTTTTTACCCTGGTAGCTTTAAATAATAATAATAATAAATAGATAAAGGATATGTCCCGGGTTTTTCAGGAATTACAAGGTCTCCGATTGGCAATTGCAAAGGTTCTTGTATTGACAATGTATTTATTAAAACTAACGATCTAAAACCAGAAACCTACAAACTAAAAAATTCATTAACAGATAACTATCCATTGTTTATTGCCATAAATAAAATTAAAACTGACAGTAAAGATCCACAAATAACATTAAAGAATAGGGCTGCTACTAGAAATTGGAATGAAATTACGTCAATACAAGATCCAAATGTAGCAACAGACCAATTAATGAATAAAATAAAACAGTGTATAGAAATTGCCAAAACAATAAATAAAGATAAGAATAAAGGTAGAAAAAGCTGGATTACTAAGGCTATTATAAAATTATATGAAACGACAGAATTTTTATATAATCTATGGCAAATGGATCGTGATAATGAAAATTTAAAAAGTGAGTACAAAAATTATGCGAAAATCTTAGGCAAGGTAATTTTAGATGCAAAAGTTAAATACGAACGAAATCTAGTCCAAAATAACTTAAGTAATCCAAAAAAATTATGGGAAATTATAAACTCAAAAGTAGGAAAAAAAGTAAAATCAAATGATACTATAGATTATATAAAGGTTGATAATGTTAAGATTTCAAATAAAGTAGATATAGCTATGTACATATACTAAGAATAAATATTTTTGTGAAATTAGTCAAAAACTTAGTTAAAAGATAGATAAATCAATAGAAACAGAATTATTACTACCAAAGATGAACGAAAATTCAATGTTTATAAATCCAACAAGTGCATATTAGGTGACAAGTATAATAAATTCTCTAAAATTAAAAAATGGAGATGTTGATAAAATAAATGCTAAAACACTCAAAGTAATTTGTAAACATATTGCTGAACCATTGTGTCATATAATTAACTCATGTATAGAGCAAGTTACTTGGCCAAATGCACTGAAAAATGCCGAAATAGTACTTGTATACAAATCCAGTGATAAACATAATACCACTAACTGCAGACCGATTTCATTAATATCTAATATAGCAAAAGTTTTTGAGAGAATAATTTATAATAGGAGATACAAATTTATGAAAAAACACAATATAATTACAGATCAATAATTTGGATTTATGAGAATGGTAGGTACTAAAACATAAAATTATGTAACTAATGTTTTATATAATAATCTAGATCACAGTAAACCTACTATAATAACTTTTTTGGATTTAGCGAAAGCATTTGATACTGTGATCATGAAATATTATTAGATAAACTTTATTGTATAGGAATTAGAGGTCAAGCGTTGGATTTACTGGCAAGTTATCTTAATGATAGATATCAAAGAGTCAAAATTAATGATAATGAATGTAATTACATGAAAATAAACACTGGTGTTCGACAATGAACTAACTTAGGACCATTACTTTTTATTATCTACATTGATGATCTCTTGATACAAATCCCTCCTAATGCAATATCGGTTTACGCAGATGACACTACAATTGTCACTAGTGATGATACGTGGGAAAAAGCTCAGGATATTATGAATAGATATTTATATATAATCGATAAGTACCTAGCTAAGAAGAAATTATCTTTAAAAGTTGAAAAGGCGGTATATATAACTTTTGGCAACTACAGTGATAGTGTTCCAAATCAAATAGATAATAAGATCAAAGATAACAAAATAAACAGAGTTGAAAATTGTAAATACCTGATATTTGATACATATTTTTTTATAAAATTTCCAAGACAATGTCAACCGAAACATTGAGGATGATATATTATGCTTATTTCCACAGTATCATAAGTTATGGTATAATAGCGTGGGGTCGAGCGTACAATAGTAATTTAAATTTACTGCGAAACTTACAAAAAAGAGTTTTAAGACTTGTTCGTAAAAATAATTTCATAAGTCAGGATTATCCCATGAACCTAGAACAATTATTTACTTATGAAACATTAACATATCATTAAACAAACCTCAAAAATCAATTCATTAAATCTAGCAGTATTACAAGAAAAAAACATTTAATAATACCTAAACATACGAAAAGAATTAGCACTATAAATAGTTATGTGAAAGCCTTAACAACATACAACAAGCTACCGAGTGATAAAAAAACCTTAAATATGAATATATATTCAAATAAGAATAAGCTAAAAAATTGTATAAAAACAGATATACAATATCAATTGTTATAATATGAATAAGTCAGTTAAATATTGATATAAGCACTTTTAAAAAGTAAAAAGAAAATTATTACGAGAATGATTCTTAGTATTAAGTTAGTTAATTTCAGTATTTTAGTATTTAAGTTTTATTTTATATTTTAATTTTGAATATCCCGGATTGCGTACAGATGCCTAGTGTATCTCTGCGATATACAGAATGTAATTTATACATTACTGTATTTTTTTACTTACTATTTTTACTTTTATTTTATTGTAAATTTATGTAAGGTAAACTGGTTTTGAATAAATAAATAAATTAAATACTCTATTCCTGTGTTTTTATCGAAATTATTTAATGTTTCATCGTCTAAGTATATTCCTAACCCTACAGCTGCGAATTGTCTAAGTGAAATAAGATTATCTGCGATATCTTCTGCTAATATCACGTTTGTTAATATAATTATTTATATTATTTTTTTTGTTATATTTCTTATCTATATGTATGTTAGATCGAAGTACTGATTTCCTTTCTCATCTATATCTATATTCACTGCTTCATTTTTATTTGAACTTTTAATTACTTCTGCTGAGCATCGTTTAAAATCTCTTAATACTATTCCTCTATTAACGATGTGGTCTGTAGCGCCTGAGTCGGTTATGAATGTTATTTGTGTGGGTGTGTTCGATTTTAGTGTTAATTTTGATGTATTCGTACCTGCAATGTATGCTTTAACTTTGTGGTTATAAGCTTGTTTTCTTCTAGTTAACACATATTGACTGTTTCTTTTGAATACCCTACTTGTAAATCCCCTCCTCTCTCCACGTTTATTATAGATTTGTTTGCTTCTATTGTAATTGTTCTTACCTCTAAAAGTATTATTTTCGCTAAATTGTGTGTTACTGTTTGTGTTGTTATTTGTGTTATTTCTTTTAATATTATTATAATTTATAAACCTCTTTTGGGATGATCCTAGGCCTCTGTTTGGGCAGTTAGTCGCTTTGTGATCTGCATCTGTCTGACAAACATAGCAGAACCACATGTTGCGTGCAGCAAGGGGATAGTCTGATGAGTTATGGCATACTCTATTACATCTAAAACTTCTGGCATTAGGCTCTGACTGCCATTCCACTTGTCTGCGCGCCACATTTGCTCTTGCTCTTCCTCTATTTTCCTCTAGACTTCTTTATCTGTTTCTAACTGTAATATAAATGATTTTCTGTCTTCTAATGTCATTTCTTCGTTATATGTTTGTCTTCTAATTATGTTTGCAGATCTAAGTTCTCGATTGTTGTGAGATACAGCTTGATAAAAAGCTTTTCCTCTTCTGTTAAAGGGGTGTTTGTACCACAGTTCTCATATTCTATAGTAATTGCATCAAATCTATCACAAAAACCATTTTTTTCTTCTAATTTCTCTATTTTAATGCGGTATAAATGTGCTGCAACCGAAGAAGTAGTAACATTTGCTTCAAATCTTCTAAATTCTATTACTTTGTTATTTCTATGGTTTCATCTAAATGGTTAATTCTTATGTCTCTAACTAATGATTCTCTCTTTTCTAATTCTTTTGAATTTAAGTTTTCTGGTGTTGGAATGTTTTTGTATATTACGTCTAATAAATCATTTGATCTAAGTTCTGAATTTAAATAATCTAAATAAACATTTATTTCTTGTTTTTGTGTAAGTTTGTAGTCTCCTTTTATGTTAATTTTTTATGTTTCTGTATTTGACTCTAATGTGTGTTTTAAACTACTAAATGTTTCGTTTAATATACTTAAGATATATGATTGTTATGATTGAGTGTTAGATGTGTCAATATTATTATTCATGTCTTCACTCGTTTCTCTAATGGTGGAGTTAAAGAGTGGTCTATTTAGCTCTAATCTTCTAATATATCCGTTTTTTAGTCTTGATAATGTGTCAGCTAGTCTTTGTTGACGCTCCATCAATGTGGATAGTCTGTACATTGCCTATTTTTGTTGCTCTATGGTTTCTTCTAATCGCTCCATTAGGCGTTCCCAGCCTCTTTCTAATCTCGCTGATGGTGGCACATAGCAAAGGGCTGGCAGACGACGTGGTGTGTAAGATGGTTCTTCTAATTCTAATATTTTACATTTAATATAGAAAGTAAATCACAGATCTGTATTCTATTCATCTTTAGTTGAATTGTTTACAAGTCTAATTTATACATCTAAATGTTCTTCTGTTTAAAGTGCATTAATTAAGTGAAAAGTATAGAATATGAATTACAGCATTACCTTGGGATTGTTGATTCGCTGGAGTGCTTCTACGTATTGTGTTTCCAGCTTCCTCCATTCGAATCAATTACCTCTAATAAATTTCTTCTAATATCTATAATACCAAATATTTATTCTAATTAGTATTTATTTAAATAATTTGTTTATTGATGATTCTCCCTGAACTTAACCGCACAGCAAGTTAAGTTAGTTCGAAACTAGCTGTCGTTCTCGCACAGTTCGACACTACACTCGTGCTCCCTCCCAACGTGACGCCACGCACGATAATGACTTCAATAGTGTGCGAGGGCCGATCGTACACTTGTGTAGCGTCTGAAAAGCACGATAAATACAGCTATTCATGAAAGTAAGAATTCTCTGAACTGCAGTTTCATCTACACTTCATGATTTGCCTTACTATTTAATCACTTTGTTTCAGATTACTTCTAAATAACAAAAATAAAATGTCTGTTTACGTCTGCACTGTTATTTCCAGTCTAAAGTTTGCCATCCATGCTCGCGATACGCTAGCGCCGCGCCGCTATATATAGTGTATAAAAATCGGCGTCTGCGCTTTCGGGACGCCCACAGCTCGCCGCCATGTGCAATCTAAAAAGTTCGGTTTCCGCGCTCTCGAGCCGCTCGCGCTGCGCCGTTATATGCAATCTAAAAAAAATTCGGCTTCCGCGCTCTCGAGACGCCCGCGCCTCGCCGCCATGTACAATCTAATGAAAAACGTCTCACATCCGTGATATGTGTGCAGCACGCTGCCACAATAATTCTAAAAGTTTTGGCATCCCGCACTCGCCGAAGACTATTTTGGCGTTTTGGGCTTCCTGCTTTTCGCTTTTTAAAGAATACTCCCAAGCGATAAAAACACAAGCCTCTAAAACAATTACACTTACAAATAAACGCTTCCATTATACTTCTAAAATTACGTTTTTATTATACTTCTAGAATAACGTCTCTATATTACTTTTTAATAAATGCTTCTACCATACTTCTGAAAGAACGTTTCTATTATGCTTCTAAAAGACCGTTTCTACTTTTGCGATGTTATTCTTTTTAGCTCTCACTTCATTTGAAGCGTGATAGCTCTAATTATCAGATTGCCAGTTCTTGAACTCACCAAAAATCCAAGCTCCAACCACAAAGTCGTACTGGGCCGATAACCTGTGAGACTTGTATATTTTGTAGATATTCTTTATTAACGAATCCTCTAATTATACAAAAATACTCTTCTAAGATAGTCCTGACTTCTAATATTGTTAGATCGTTGTAGAATCGGGCGAAGCATCCTTTCGGGTCAGCAGTCAGGATTGCCCGCGAGTGCCTGCACGACGAGCGGCAGCGCAGAAGGCGCAGCAACAAGAAAATCGATAAAAAGTGTGGGAGAGTAGAAGTTACTCTGGGTCGCATGACTCCGCAGTACAGTGGCGCCCCCTTTTTCATATTATACGACTGACGCCGTGCGTGCTATCGAAGCATATATGTGTATATTTCCGACATGTAATGACAGTTTTTAAAAACTATAATATTAATAAAGAAGTAATTTTGTAAAATGTATTTTTTGTAAGCGAAATGAAGCAAAATCTGATTAGTTACTCTAAAATAATCTGTAAAAACAAAATAATATCTGAAGGCGATTGCTCGAAAATTTATAATAAATCAAAAGAATTAATAGCAATAGCTAAGAAAATAAATAATCTATATCATATGAAAAGCTTTACTGTAAATGCTAAAAATAAAGAGATTAAAACAAATGTTGCTTAAAGTGATAATATGTCAAAAATGGAAAAATGGCATACGACACTAGTCATGTAAATTTTCAATATTTCGAAAAACTGTGTAAAGATGAATTTCTAGATGATTTGCCAAAAGAACTAGAAAGCGAAATAGTAAAATCCGCAATATGTATCGAAAGCAAAATGACAAATGTACCGTTTGAAAATAACCGTACAAAAACAAAAGAAATCTTAGAACTGATTGTTACCGATTTAAATGGTTATAACTCAACAGAATGTAACTTCGGTGAGAGGTACTTATTAACTTTTATAGTCGATTATAGCAAATGTGCAAAACTGTATTGTGTGAAATTTATACCCGAAACTTGTAAAAATTTTGTTGAATACATTAACCAAGTAAAAAATTTAACAGAAAAAAGTAAAAAGTATACAATGCGGTAATGGCAAAGAATACCTTAATAGAAATATTTATGACTTCGTCAGAGAAAAGGATATTAATTTAAATCCGAGATGCTTTATAAAAAAAGCTAAAATAAATAGAAGGTTCTGGCCAGAAGTGGTAAAAGCCTCAGCGTATTTAAAAAACAAAACCTAAGCAAAGACACGTGGAAAAAAAACCCCGTTCGAAATATTATTTCATAAAAAACCAAGTGTAAAGCACTTGTAAATCTATGGAAGTAGGGTATTTATTATGACTCCAGAGTCATTAAGAAACACAAAGTGGGACGACAAATCGAAACTAGGAGTATTAGTAGGATATAATACAAATAGCTATAGAGTACTGATTAACAATAA
Organism: Gastracanthus pulcherrimus; assembly: GCA_949152435.1. Taxonomy (NCBI): domain Eukaryota; kingdom Metazoa; phylum Arthropoda; class Insecta; order Hymenoptera; family Pteromalidae; genus Gastracanthus; species Gastracanthus pulcherrimus. Next base: position 76,810,116 of record OX424573.1, read on the forward strand.
AATAATAAACGCTCGACATGCAGATGTACAAAAACATGAAAGTATTTATAAAGATCAAATGAGTAAAAATGAGTTAGAAATTAGACGCTTAACTAGAAAGAAAAGCCCTGTAATGAGATACAGTTTTGAGTTACCTCAAACAAATTTTATATATGTAAATTATTGTGATGATAATGTTCCTGCCACATAAGAGGAGGCGACTGATTGTAAAGAGTCTGAATCCTGGAAAATGGCGATGAATTTAGAAATAAATAGTTTTAAAAAAATAAAACCTGGATATTAGTAGATAGACCAAAATTTAAAGATCTTATCAACGTTAAATGGGTCTTTAAAAGAAAAGATCAAAATCACTGTAAGGCTCGTCTAGTCGTAAAAAGGTTCCAGCAAAAGGAACAGCTGGATAATGTATACTCTCCAGTAGCCAGGATGCAGACTCTAAAATTATTACTCTCCTATAGTTGTTCAAATAATTTATGCATCGAACAAATGAATGTAGAGACAGCCTTATTACATGGCAAAATTATTTCAAAAGTTTACGTAAATCAACCTGAGGGATATGAGATAGGTGAAAATAAAATTTGTAAATTGATAAAGTCCTTATACGGGTCACGCGAGAGCCCAAGATGATGGTACGAAACATTCAATGAATTTGTAACTGAGCTAGTCTTTCAAAGACCAATTACGATTATTGTTTGTATATTAAACACGAAGAAAATAAGTCTATGTTCATATTATTATTTTCGATGATATGCTAATTTATAGTAAAAATTTAAATAAAATAAAATCGTCAAAACAGAATTAATGAATCGTTTTAAAATGAAAGATATAGGATAGATAAAAAATTATATAGGCATAAACATTACTTACGATACTGGCAAAAATATTATGACTCTAGATCAAACCAAATATATAGAGTCATTAGTTGAAAATATAGACTAGAAAATACGAAACTGTACGAAACACCGATTGAGACTAATTTAAGATTAGAGCCTGCACAAAAAACTGATAAACTAAAGTTCAGAAATATCATTCGTGAACTCTTATATATAAGTACAGGTACTAGGTCACACGTAGCGTGTAGTGTAAATTATCTAAGTAGATTTCAGAGCCAGTATAATGAGTCACACTATAAATATACCATGAGAATTTTTAAATACCTTTATGGAACAAAAAACTTAAAATTAACGTACTCAAAAAATGAAACAAATGATATATTATATTGTATGGTAGACTGAGACTGGGCCGAGATAATCTAGACACAAAATCCACAACAGGTTACGTAGTGAGATAATATAACAATGGAATTTATTGGAAAACACGTAAACAAAATAGCGTTACCATATCCTCCACATTTGCCGAGTATGTAGCTTTATCGGAGCCAGTTACTCATGTGATATTTATACGAAATATGTTAAACGAAATATGAATATGAATGGAAATATATGAAGATAATTCATAATATAGCTGATTTGTTAACAAAAGATTTAAACAAAGATAAATTTATAAAAAACAGAAAAGCGTTAAGATTAATGTAAAGGATAAGATTGTAAAACTAAATGCATTGTTAAAAATAAAAAATAACCAAAAGTTGTGAAAGAAAACTGCAAATTTAAGGAGGCGTGTTGGAAATGTATTAAATTAGCAGTTTTCTAGTACCCATGCCGTCGTCTGTAGTGAACTGCAAGCGTACAGTGTTCCAATGTATATAATAATAACTACTTTAAATACAAATTACGTATAAATTATTTTAACAATATCCTTCGTATAATTACGTTCCGAACTATTTGGTGCCAGAAACCCGGGAATAATAGACGGGATTATTTGTGTTTTGTGGGACAGAGTTATAAGTATTTTGGAAGGAATGTTTTTAGTGACTAAATAAAGAAAGTTTGCGAAAAAGAAAGCCGATTAGAGTGACTCGAATTAAGAAGATTAACGCTGCTAAAGCAGCAAAGTTGGTAAATCGATACAAAATCGGCACCGCTGCTCTGCAGAGAAGAAAGAAGTCAAATCAAAACAAAGACATAGCTGAGTATCGATAGCGGTAATGGAGCAGCGGCAGCCTCTTAATTTTGGTGATGGCTAACCTCGTCGAGAATGCTGTACGAGAACCATGGATTTTGAAATGCTGATTAAATGAACAAAACGCAAATAAAAACGTTAAGATAAGAAGAATAAATATTTATTTATTTTTATAAAAATTAAATTGCACAGTGCATTTTAATACTTTTATCGTAATTTATTATTGTATAGGAATTACGTGCATAAAGGAATTCAGTCTAATTTATTTATATTTCGTTATTGATTTAGTAATTTAATATACATTTCAATTTATTGTTTGTTGGTCGGTTGCACTTTAAGAACTTGGGAAATATGAGAAATAAATCAAATTTTTAAAATATTGTTAAATTGTGAGAATGATAAGTAGAAAACATTTATTTTCAAAGATTTAAACATTCGTTAAAGATAATAGTAAATCATGTATACTGAAACATTTAGTATAGCTAGACCTGTTTAACAAAAACGGTTTATCGGTTAGTTTGTGAAATACATTCCTATTGCAAAATAAGATGGTTTAATGTCGAAAACTTTTGTCAAGTATACTTTTTAGTATACCTTTAAGGCCACATTAAACGGGGATTTGTTTTAAGTACGAAATGATTGAATGCCAAAGTATTTACTCAGCGAAAGTATTATTATAAATAGTAATAAATATAATAATTGTGAGTGAAGCCAAATATACGTTTATGATTTTAAAAAAGAAAATCTGTTATGTATCACCCCACAAAGTAACAAAAATAATAACAATTATCATATCAGAATCTTTTAAAGTTGATAAGATCAGTAGATCAAATTACATTTAATTTACTATTCACAGAATAAAAGTTTTACAGATATATATGAACATAGCTTTGTAAAGTCAATAAGAACATTGCGATTTTTACAAGCTAGTTTTTATTTTTTTTTTTATTTTAAAGCTTTCTAATCTACATAGATTAATTTAGCTACAAGCTAGTTGCTAATCAAATGTATTAATTAATTTGAGGGGTCACTCTACGATCACAGCAATAATTTTCAATAATTTTTTTCACAGAAAAATTTATTTAACATATTCAAACTTTTTACACATAAAAGAAGAGGTTTCACACTTATATAATATATTTTTTATTTTTGTTATGTATGTAAAATCTGGCTGGTCCAGCTGCCTGAAGTTGACCCTACTACAATCTGGTTGACGTGATATCTCCACTTTGAAGAGCTTGAAAGCAAAAAAGTGGACGGGTTATTAAAAAATAAGCTTTTCGCTATAGCCGGTAGCTCAATAAACAAAATTTGATAAAAAATAACAAAATGGCAGACATTTGAAATTTTTGACCTTTTTTTGCAATTGCCAACGCAAAGAAAACAGTGCCGTATTTTCTTTAAGATTGAAAATAAGAACAGCTTGGGCAAATTCGTGTGACGTCACAATAGTGCACTGTGTTACCGCAAGAAAAAAATGCACCGCGGCGGAGGGCAGCTACGCGTTCGAATGCGCTCGAAGACGCTGCAACCGCGTGTCGGGTGTCAATGTGCGGCGTCGAATTTTTACGAGCCAAACTATCGGGATTTCTTGAAAAGCAATTTAAATAGGTCTGTCAAACTTTCTCATGACAAGGAAGGTTTGGAGCGCGATAAAATACGCTGAGTAATATAATATAGTATTATAGTATAATTGTTATAAAGAATTGGAACGTCAGTAAACATTATTGTAGATTATGGGACGGTGACTGTTGAGCACGTTTAAATTGGTTAATGTTGTTATGTTTAATCGAGTTAATTTTCAATACAATTGTATTCAATGTAAAATTCTTACGGCCTATAAAATTTGTTGTAGAGAGGATTTATCTGCAATTGCAGTTTCGATAACGACCTACAGTGGCAGCGTAAGAAAGAGCACCATCTTTCGCATGGAGACAAATGCATGATTCTTGTTTCGGAAGCGCAATCACCAAGATTAACAGCATACCAGCGCAATAATACGCGTGTTCTTAAAAAGCAGTACTTCAATAGTGAGCGTATTAGAACACTTTATTTCGTCTCGTGCGATATTAAACTTGTAAATTTGTAGTAATAATTAAGCAGGGATTGTATACCATAAAAAATGTTTATAGATTATAGAAACCTATTAGAAAAGAGTTAACAATTTAAGTTATCATGTTAAGCGATACAAAAATGTCAGAATAGTAAATTTCATGTTACACGTAGATGATTCAACAAATAAATGCTGTACTAAAAGTTATGAAATTAATTGTGCTTAAAGGATGTATGACAATAATTTTAGCTATACTAGCCAAGATTATTGCGCTACACATGCAGGCTTTAACATTAATTTTATTCGAGACTTTAAATAAATTACACACAGGAATTTAGGGTAAAAGTATGAACACTTGTCGTTTATTCAATTTATATACAAGGTATTGAGCGCCAGCTGCGCGAATTCGCAGCACGATTTTACAAGTGTTCTACCGACACATAGTATTATTTACGCATTTAAACTAACTACGGTGAACACAGCGATACGGTGGGAAACGAGATAGAATGAATTTTAATGAAAATTTATGTACGTATTTGAAGTAAAGAAAATAAAATCCTTTTCTTACTTTGCGTCAATTTTTTTACATTTAGTTTGGAAACTCTCTCCACTTTCCTAGTTCCCAGCCTTTTACAGTTGAAATCGATTTTCCTACATAAATAGAACATTTCTTGCATTTAAAAAGTACTAGAAGTATTCTAAAACATTAAACTCTAAACCATAAGTAGGCTAACCCACCAAGCTCCTAATCACCTGATACCTTACTCAATTAACCCTTAAAAACCACCCCTACCAAACCCCAAGCAGGTTAACCCACCTAACACTGGAAACAGCGATGGTGGTCGTTTCTTTTCTTTAAAACAATCAAATTCTAAACCACAAGAAGGGTAGCCCGGCTAGTCTCTAACCTATCTAGCCCCTAATCACCTAATACCTTACTCAAGTAACCCTTAAAAATCAACCCTATCAAACCCCAAGCAGGCTAACCCACCTAACCCTGGGAATAGCGAGTTTAGTCGTTACTTCTTCTCATAAAAATTCAATTCCAAACCAAAAGTTGGCTAACCCAGCTAGTCCCTAACGTACATAGCCCCTAATCACCTGATACCCAACTCAAATAATCCTTAAAAACTACCCCTACCAACCCCCAAGCAGGCTAACCCACCTAACCCTGCAAAATCGAGTTTGGTCGTTTCTTTTCTTAAAAAAAATCAAATTCTAAACCAGAAGAAGGATAAACCAGCTAGCCTCTAACCTATCTAGCCCCTAATCACCTAATACCTCACTAAAGTAACCTTTAAAAAACCACTCCTACCAAACCCCAAGCAGGCTATCCTACCTAACTCTGGGAACAGCGAGTTTAGTCGTTACCTCTTCTCATAAAAATTCAATTATAAACGAAAAGTTAGCTAACACAGTTAATCCCTAACCTACATAGCCCCTAATCATCTGATACTTAACTCAATTATAGTTGCTAGCTGGGTCATCCTTCTTCTGGTTTAGAATTTGATTTTTTTAACGAAAATAAACGACCAAACTCGCTGTTCCCAGGGTTAGGTGGGTTAGCCTGTTTGGGGTTTTGTCGGGGTGGTTTTTAAAGGTTACTTGAGAAAGGTGACTAGGGGCTAGATAGGTTAGAGGCTAGCTGGGCTATCTGTCTTGTGGTTTAGAATATGATTTTTTTACAAAAAAGGATCGACCAAACTTGCTGCACTCAGGGTTAGGTGAGTTAGCGTGCTTGGGGTTTAATAGGGGTGATTTTTAAGGGTTAATTGAGTTGGGTATCAGGTGATTAGGGACTATGTAGGTGAAGGACTAGCTGGCTTAGCCAACTTTTGGTTTGGAATTGAATTTTTATGAGAAGAAGTGACGACTGAACTTGCTATTCCCAGGGTTAGGTGGGTTAGCCTGCTTGGGGTTTGATAGGGGTGGTTTCTAAGCGTTACTTGAGTAAGGTATTAGGTGATTAGGGGCTAGATAGGTTAGAGGGTAGCCGGGCTACCCTTCTTGTGGTTTAGAATTTGATTTTTTTACAAAAAAGGAACGACCAAACTTGCTGCTCTCAGGGTTAGGTGAGTTAGCGTGCTTGAGGTTTAATAGGGGTGATTTTTAAGGGTTAATTGAGTAGGGTATCAGGTAATTAGGGGCTATGTAGGTGAAGGACTAGCTGGGTTAGCCAACTTTTGGTTAGGAATTGAATTTTTTAAAGAAAAGAAACGACCAAACTCGCTTTTTTCAGGGTTAGGTGTGTAAGCTTGCTTGGGGTTTGGTAGAGGTGGTTTATAAGGGTTAATTGAGTTCGGTATCAGGTGATTAGGGGCTATGTACGTTAGGGACTAGCTGGGTTAGCCAACTTTTGGTTTAGAATTGAATTTTTATGAGAAAAAGTGACGACTGAACTTGCTATTCCCAGGGTTAGGTGGGTTAGCCTGCTTGGGGTTTGATAGGGGTGGTTTTTAAAGGTTACTTGAGTAAGGTATTAGGTGATTAGGGGCTAGATAGGTTAGAGACTAGCCGGGCTACCCTTCTTGTGGTTTAGAATTTGATTTTTTTAAAGAAAAGAAACGACCACCATCGCTGTTTCCAGTGTTAGGTGGGTTAACCTGCTTGGGGTTTGGTAGGGGTGGTTTTTAAGGGTTAATTGAGTAAGGTATCAGGTGATTAGGAGCTTGGTGGGTTAGCCTACTTATGGTTTAGAGTTTAATGTTTTAGAATACTTCTAGTACTTTTTAAATGCAAGAAATGTTCTACACTGTTAAAAATGAACTGAAAATTCAGTGACACGTACTGAATTTCACAAATTCAGAGACAGTGAACTGCATTTTCAGGAACAAGTAATTTATACTTATGTAAAAGTACTTAATAGTGGTTTAAACTAGATTATAAAAACTTTTGATTAGAGTATAATTGATAAAATCTAAGTTTATAGTAGAAATATAATTATAGATGCACAGGATCGCGTGTATTAAAACTTTCAATCGAGTGGATTCAGTACGGCGAATCTGAAAATTCAGAGACGTTGCACTGAAAATTCAGTACAGATTTGAAAAAAAACTTGAGTGCCATAAACTGAATTTTCAGATGCAACGTTTTAACAGTGTATCTATGTAGGAAAATCGATTTTTCAGAGTTTTTCACGATTTACGGAAAATTCTGACGTGCTGGGGCTATATACTCAACGGATTTGGATTTAGCGTCCAAAAATACATAGAGTACGGCTTACAGTGTTTAAGTAATTTTTTTTTTGGATTTGTTGTCCTGTGTTATCTATGCATGCGTGTGTACGTGTATCCTTATCTGTCACATAATATTGTTAATTATAATATTTTTGTTTCAGGGAAATATAATCCTTTCTTCAAAAAGGAAGATAAAATTATTAAATTTATGCAATAATAAATACTAGAAAGTTATTTCAAGTAAAATATCAATTGCAAAATAAATAATCTTCGTCTGTTGAAATTTAATTAAAGTGGCTATCAATCCAGTGGTTATATTAGCATTACTATTTGTAATGTTCAATCCTCGCAACGATAAAGTTAAAGAATCAGAGGCTAATACAGAGAAATTAGCGTTATATAGGGTTTTAGAAAATATAATACAAGATAGTGTCAATTATAACGTGCATACAGAAGAAGATTATACTTTACGCTTTGAAGAAGACTATAGTGATACACTTCCACAAGATGTTGATGAAACAGACGAATTATATAATGATTATGCAGAAGTTCCAACTTGTTTACGGAATGAAGAAGGCGTAGATTTTGAATACAAAAAACAAGCAGTGGACTATTGGCAAAGTGGAAAAAGAAAGCCATTACTATCCTTGACAAATGTACAGTCGAAGTATAGAAAAGTTACGTCCGAGCGTCGATTGCGAGAGTGGAGATTGCAAGTTGAAGCAGGAAGAGATAGAAAAACTAAACTATATGCAATAACAACTTATGTACTTGAAAAAGTTAAAGAAGCCATTGAACAAAAGATGGTTTTGCATGATATTGATATAAAAAGATGGGCTCTTGTTAAGAAATCAGAAGTCAAAATTCCATGGTTTAAAGCTTCACATAGATGGATACAACTATTAAAAAAAAAAACATCACATTGTGTCACGTAAAATAACAAAATTTGTTACTACTTCATCTATACAGAAGGTAAAAGATCAAGAACAAAACAAAGAAAATTTTGTTAACGAAGTTAAAAATCTTATAAGAGTTCATGGTGCTCAAAACGTTTATAATTCCGACCAGAGTGGGTTTAATTTAGAAATACACAGTGGCCGCACGCTTTGTTATAAAGGGGTGAAGAAAGTTGAAAACATCGTTCAGTCGGTACATTCCACAACACATAGTTATACCATACAGCCAACTATATCAGCAGAGGGAAAGCTCATGTCCCCTTTATACATAGTTTTGAAAGAGAGTAAAGGAGAATTTGGACCTAGAGTAGTACAAACTTTATTTAGACCACGAAATATATACCTAGAAGCATCTGCCTCTGGAAAATTATCCAAGGAACTACTTCAAAATTGGATTGAAAATGTATTTTTAGTTTACAGTAACAATGCACCCATATTGCTATTAGATTCATGGCGCGGACAATGTGAAAAAACTGTTAACGAAGCTATACCAAATGACAGAAGTGTCGTATTGAAAACAATACCAGAAGGCACAACTGGTCAGATACGATGTCAACTTACACGAAAGAAATAATATAATCAAGATTCAATCGTTAACACATAACCAATTTTCTTCATCAAGATTCCAAAATGTTTTTAAATACGCATGGTACAAAAGTGGGTACCTAACCGAAAAACCTGCAAGATTTGAAACTCCAGTAGATTTCAGTTTCCATTTTAAAGAGGAACCAATTTGCAGTGTATGTGGAGAGATTGCAATCGTGCGGTGTGGATGGTGTAAAAAGCTGTTATGCTTTCAACATTTTTTCATAGATTACCATTATTGTGAGACACATATTCAATAAAATTTGCAAAAGAAAAACTTTTAAATTACTAATATTAATTTTGATAAAGATATCAATCGCTATTAAATATACTGCAATTAGAAAATTTTCTTATTTACTTCACTTATAATATGACTATAGACTCACATAAGCAATTCAACATTATATTTTAGAAAGACTGTTGTATTAAATTTATTTAAATTACTGTTTTTTATTAATCTCTAAACAGGTGAACAATAATTTGTTATGATGTATTTAACATGCCAATTATCCAATAAATTTGGCCGATAAAAATATTTTTACGTCAAAAATAAAAGTTAAAAAATTAAGTTCTGCAACCCCTTACCTCCAGAATTAAAAATTTGCCCAAATACTCATCTTTTCATAAGAAATAAACAGGCGTTGATTTTTTTAAAAAACTCCGACCCAATTTCGTGATACTAAAAAAATTCGTTTTCGGGGGTGAACTTTAAGAGTTCTGATTCTCACCCTCTCGATATAAGTGGATCCCTAAATTCTTCTTGTAAACTCATTTATCTTGATTTTATTAAGAAATTCCGATCCAATCTCGAAATATTAAAAAAATTGGTTTTTGGGGGTGAGTATTAAGGGTGGTTCTAACCCCTTTGATATATTTGGGTCCCTAAACTATGCCTGAATACTTACTACTTTATAAGAAATAAACAGGCGTTGATTTTATCAAGAAATTCCGATCCAATCTCGAAATATTAAAAAAATTGGTTTTTGGGGGTGTTAAGGGTGGTTCTCGCCCCCTGAACATATTTGGATCACTAATTTCTGCTTGAATACTCATTTTTTTATAAGAAAAAAACAGGCATAGATTTTATCCTAAAGAATCCGATCAAATCTCGAGATATTAAAAAAATCTGTTTCGGGGGTGAGTTTTAAGGGTGGTTTTCCCCCCTAGACATGCTTACACATGAGCGTTCGGGCTCCTAAACTTTACCTAAATACTTGTCTTTTTAGAAGAAATAAGTAGGCGTTGGATTTCGTAAAAAATGTTGATTCAACCTTGAGACATTCAATAAAAACGGGTTTAGGGGGTGAACTTTAAGGGTGGTTTTCACCCCCTAAATATGAATTCCCGCAGATAAAAAAAATACGTGTCAAATATTTTTCAAACCTCTACCCCTCTGCCAGGTTTCATAAAAATCGGAGGCGGAGGGCAAGTATCTCTCCCTTGTAAGTGACGGTATGTCTTTGAAAATACAGGTGAACCATTGACCTTTTCTTTACGTAAGTTGGGGGTGATAGATCCCCTCCACCACTGCACGATCTTCTAGACCTCTGGTCACTATATTATCCCCTACTCCGCTACAACTCCTACTCTATACAATAAACTTTAAGCGCTCCGTCGACGGGGGAAGGGGGAGGGATGCACTCGCTTTGAACTCGTGTCTACAGGCTCCCCTCCACTCACCTTCGATAGATCAGCGGCTCCATCCTCTCTAAAGGATTCGTATATCATCGTATTTTGATACAGAATCAAGTCTTTTTTATCGGCATTTCTCGATAATTGTCTTAAAAATTTAAAACAGAAGTGTTGAACTATTTTTTATAATACAAGTTACCGTATAGTATAGTCACCACGGCTTAAGCTGCATTATTACAGAATCAAGATACACAAGCTGTTAGCATTTGGTATAAACATTTTTTTTAAATTTTATTTAAATCATTGTGATTGTTCAGTCTTTTAAAATCGTATATCTATTTTATTCATAATAATTTAAGTTTTTAAATAACATTTATACTAAACTTTCATAACGCACAAAAAATTTAAATAAAAACAACATATTATTATATTCTGTTCTTCAACATTTTATTTTCCTATCCTCGTGCCATTCATAATTTCCTTACCATACTCATTTGATATATACATTTTTTTTAAAAATTTGATTCAAATCATTGTACTTGTTTAGTCTTTTAAAATCATATTTTTATTTTTTCTTTAATAAAACAATAATTCAAGTTTTTAAATAACATTTATAGTAAACTTATTCTTACAAACACTCATTTGATATATACATTTTTTTTAAAAATTTGATTCAAATCATTGTACTTGTTTAGTCTTTTAAAATCATATTTTTATTTTTTCTTTAATAAAATAATAATTCAAGTTTTTAAATAACATTTATAGTAAACTTATTCTTACAAAATTCCACTTGTCTTATAACTTAAGAAGTTTAAATATCATTTGCTTTCAAATACTTTTAACATCTCAAACCAGCTCTCCACTCAGAATACGATGCTTGTACTTGCCCTCTATATATAAAAAAATAAAGAAGCCAGCCGTGCGGTACCTTCAAATCCCGACAGAAATTCCAACTCTCTATCGTAACTCTACATCACCAATCTGCTGCCAACACATTGACTAAGCTTGTGTCCATCTGCACGGCCCTTCCAAAATACATTTCACCGAAGCCTCCTTTACCTAGCCGCGCATGCTCCACGCACTTGCCGCTAAAAAGAAGTCAGTGGTGCGGCGTCTACCAAGCCCCGGCAGAAATCTCATCTCTCCTATCTTAATACTACACACCTAATCTACAGCCAAAAAAAATTGAACAAGCTTTTGTCCATTGCTTCAGCTCTCACAATGCACATTTTCCGAAGTCACCTTTACCGAGCTGTGCACGCTGCACATTTCCCGAAGTCACCTTTACCGAGCTGTGCACACTGCACACTCCCCGAAGTCTCCTTTACGTACCCTCGAACACTATATATTTCTAATAGAAAAAAAAAAGATTGAGGACCGGTACCATCTCACAGTCTCGCAACCGCTTGCATAATACCTGCAATACCACCCGTATAGCTATACTCATACCTACATACACTAGCGAGAAACCACCAACGCACTGTCACCTATCCCCTGACTAACTCACGCATGCAGCCACACCGTTATCTCTTACGCGCGATCTAAAAAAGCCGCACACTTTTCCGCTCACCTTCCTGACCTCACCCAGAATACCTGCACTCTTCCCCTCCCCTCTTCGCGCTGGACCCGTCGACAGTCGCTAACACTGGCACCAGTCCCCCTCCCCCTCCGCCCAGCTAACGAGTACCCTTACTACTCGTGCGAATACACAAAATCACAGGCAGCACTTTCAAATATTCGTTGTTTAATAATATTTAAAGCGAAAATATGAAGCCAGTATAGTATAGAAAGCGTTGTTGATTGTTGCATCATTATTAATAATAAATCAGCCATGTGCAGATTTTAAGATTTGAAAAATGTATGTATTTGTAATTACGGCAGCGATACTAAATATTTGTGATTACGAAACGTATATTGCGGTAAGGTTAGTTGGTAATTAGGTTCTATGTACCAATGGTTTAGCTCTTGATGCAATTTAACGTATTGGATTATATTCGTGTTCTGTTGGATAATTATTGGTGACAGCACATAGCTTGAATTAGGGTATAAATAAAACATATTTTATATTGTAACGGTTCATATTGGTATGGTATGAATATGAGTATATTTAAATTATTCATTTATTAGAATACTGTTATATACTAATATTTTCTTGATATATGCAAATAATGAATGATAAGAATAAATAAAGTGAAGATGAGTAAATGAATTGAAAATCGCGTTTGTGCGTTAGGATGATCATCGCGAAGCAAATATCCGCACAAAGAGGAATCGCGGAGAATAAGGATGTGTTTAAATCCATGTGAGATATGACTGATGGAAAGGGTAAGAAAAGTGGGAGTTTGGTTACTAGGCGACGTTAGCGGTGCGAGGTCGAGCCACCGACGAAAGTCGCGAGGCCGAGTAACCGAAAGGATTGAGCTGGCTGCCGATCGGAGGATGGTCAGTCAGCGCACAGCCGCCTAGCAAGCAGGACTTTCACTCCTCCTGCGCTGATAAAACGATTTGGATAGCAAGCTTATATATTCGTCAGATTACTCATTGCTATTGGCGAATATATGAGTAAGCGCAAGTTGTTTTGATGGTGTACATATATACTCATCCTAGAATTTTCCTTATTCCTTTCTATCATTTAGGTACCTCGGGGAAAGATAAATAACTAAATATTATAATAAAAGATTATAATATTTAAATTAAATAATAATAAGAATCACGAATCCTTACAATATGGGGGGGGGGGGAGAATTGTTACGGATAGAATTCATTAGTAATAAGAAAATGTAATTGTATAATAAGTTACTTTGCGAAAGGTCTCTAAAACGTTCTGTATAGTTCAAACGCGATAATTTTTTCGAGTTTTTTATGTACATGTTTACGGTGGTCGTCGGCGGCGACTTTTGGCGGCGCGAAGAGTGGCTCGTTTCTAGCTCAAAAAAGATTGACGCAGAGGTCAGATGTACCATAGCCCTTGTACAGAACAGAAGCTTGAACGCGCATTGTAACAACCCGGCCCATATATGTGTAATAATAACTACTTTAAATTATGATCAAATTGATCAAATTTATATCAATTATTTTAACAAAATCCTTCGTATAATTACGTTCCGAACAATAATAGTCTGATTTAAGGAAACTGTAATTAACTTAAAGTCAGCTGCAACTTGCGACAGGAATCTAATAATATTTTGAACTAATTTTTAATATTTGTTGTTAGAATCTTTATATATATATAACATTTGGAAAATATTAAAACAATTCACCTAAATCCAAAATAGCATAAAATAACGTCAGATAACATAAAATAACTTATATATCGTTAAAACTCGTATAAATAACGATAATGTAACAAAAATTCTAAATACAGTAGAAGAGGGACATATGAAGAAGTTCCTATTTTTAGATGTTTGATAACGTTGAATGACACAAATTACCGTAAAATAACGTCAAAGAGCTCATAAATTACGTTAAAATAACGTAGAATTTCGAAAAGTAGACCACAATTATGTAGAAATGGAAGATAAGAAGACGATCCTATTGTTAGATGCAAGATAACGTAAAATAATAGAAATTACCGTAAAATAACGTTATGTGGCTCATAAGTAACGTAAAACGTAGACCGTTGAACAAGGGATATATGGAGAAGGTTCTGATTTCTAGATATTTATAAACGTAGAATCAAGTAAATGTAACGTAAAAGTAGCGTAAAATCACGTGAAATGATGTAAATAACGTAAAATAGCGCATAAATCGCGTGAAAATTACGAAAAATTTAAAAAAATGGGCCAAAATCACGTAGAAAATGGGAGATATGGAGAAGGATCTGATTCCTACATGTAAAGAAACATATAATAACGTAGAATAGCGAAAAATAACGCAAAGTAGCGCATAAATTACGTAAAATAACGAGAATTAAAAAATAATAGGTCAAAATCACTATATATACATACCTATATATTAAATACTATTATAACCGGCTGCATACTTCATCGTTACGTACTTCTAAGAAGTCAAATAGCACGCTTTTGAAAGCGATTAAGGGATAACACCACCCTAGAGGCCGAAAAAAAGGCCTAATTTTGACAATTTATTCTGGGATTATGGGAAAAATAGTATTCATATTTAGATAGTTCATTTAACACATATTGATGTATGAAAAAAAAATTTTTTATTATGATTTTTGTACAAAATGGCGGTGCTACAACAGATCTGCGGAAAAAGATTTTTTTGAAGGTGCTCCACGGGCGCACCAATTCCTCGAAAACCGTGAGAGGTGGAACAAAAAACCAAAAATTTTCTGAAGCTATATACTAATAGCTATCGAAGTACGTAGGATTTTTTTTTATTCCAATTTTTGTAGAAACTGTGCACTTCTGAACAAAACGTATGAATTTTCGACTAAAAAAAGAGTAGTAAATTGTTAATAAAACAAGTAATTTTCAAAATATCAAAAAACGGCTACGTACTTCCATGGAGAATATATTTGTGAAGCTACTGTAAAAATTGCAAGTCGATCCATGCAATGGTGTTGAAGTTATGAGTGCGCCCAGTTTGAAAAAACCCGTTTTGAGAAAAACGCGTTTAAAGTTTTCGGAGCATTTAAATCCTGGAAATTTTTGTATATCTCTAATCTGCGATGCCTGCACCGTAGATTTGGCCATCTCTATTAATGTCTGACTCCTCCTCTTCCTTCCTGGCTGATTTTAAGGACATCCGGGCCTCTCTGGCATCGTCTGTTATGGATCTCTCGGAAAACTTGATGCGACGTGCGTCCGCCTCCACGCAGAAATTATAGCAGTTCGGTCCGATTGTCAAGCCCAAGTGTTGCATCAGCTTCATGACACTTGAAAGACCATCATTGTAGACACCTGCAGCAATATATACTGCGGTATCGAGCACGTGTTTGTCACTAGAGAAAGATTTTGGAGCCATAGACCAGACAGTCACATTGAAACTTTCGTTGCTATTTTGTGTGAAGCCGCTTAAGCAACGCTAAAGTAGATCGTCACTGCTTAACTCTTTATAAATTGGCAAAATCTGCACTTGATCGATACATTTTTTTTTTTACGATGAACTGTTTGTAGGGCACAGAATCCATGATTCCTTTGAAGGTTTTTGAATATCCGTCGCCCACGTAATTAGCGTACTTCAAATTGTGCAAAGATTCTGAGCGCTGTAACATTTCGATGACGGCGTCCACTTCCATCTTTCCTGCTGAGCCGACGTGGTTCGCTTGGCATTCATCTTTGTGAGTTTGGCTCTACTCTTTGAACTCGATGGTGTCAGTTTTGGTTTTCCAAA
The DNA here is from genome assembly GCA_949152435.1 of Gastracanthus pulcherrimus. NCBI lineage: Eukaryota > Metazoa > Arthropoda > Insecta > Hymenoptera > Pteromalidae > Gastracanthus > Gastracanthus pulcherrimus. Next base: position 76,825,838 of record OX424573.1, read on the forward strand.
ATTCGCAACTTTGCAATATTTAAATTTCACCAAAACATCGACTACTTTGTCAGTATACCAGCCGATAAGTGAAACAAACCCGTAAAGAGATGAAAAACCACGTTTCCTCCACGAACCATCACCAGATACAGTAATGCCATTTGGATCGTCAGTTTTTCTCGTTCTTTTTTAGCTTCAGTTTTCATACTGAGCTTACAAACAGCTTCTGCTTCAATGGCAATTTTCTTAACAACTGTATCGTACAACGATTGAAAAATTGGCCGCGGGAGATCCACGAAGGCGCAAAACTTTATAATGCCATTCAATCCTATTCCTAGTAATCGCATGGCAAGAACAATTCTGCGATTAATATCATACCCTTTCTCAATAAATGGACAACTAGGAATAGTAATCTGATCACAGTTTTTACAGGAAATCATAATTTTGAAACCCAAGCCTCGCTTTCCAGTTTCGGTGAACGTTACATCGGATTTGCATTTTTTACATACAAGAGCTTGCGATATCGCGGAGAACACTGCTGCAAAATTCAGAATTTGGTAACCGAAACCTTCATTTACTTCAAAATCATCGAAGTTTACATCTGATAATATTTAGCCGATGTACTAATGTTCTCCAGGCTTGGCTTCTCCAGCTCGTAACGGTTTTGCGGCCGTCGCTTTGATATTCTCGGTCTTTTTGCACTACTCCTTCCTCCTTGGCCAGTTTTTTTGTCACAATACACGACTTTTCTCGAACTCGTATTGTTTATTCGAAAACTTTTACAATAACAAAACACGTTATTAATATTTGAACGAAAATGTACGGAAAGAAAATACACACACACACACTTCTATCCAGTGTTAGTGCACCCTGGTGGACTTCTGAGGAACCACAATGACCATAAGCAATAGAATTTGGACAGGTAGGAGCACTACATAGTCGATAAATCAGAGCGCGCCGTGGTGGCTGATTCAGCCGTCACGGTGCGCTCCGAGGCGCTACGGCAAAATCGAGAATTAGACCTCTTACAAATTTTATTTCTGTATAAAACCAATTGGATATGATTTTTAAGGGTCCAAAGTATCGTTTAAGCCAAAAAAAATAAAATCGATTTTTTGAAATTTTTAGACTGGTATTACCCAGTCGGTTATAATAGTATTTAACTGAATTTTGCTTTAAAACTAATAAAAATATACACAATGAACCCTGCCATTTGCAACGTGTAAAAGTAATTAATCTGAAGAACATTCAATAAACCATCGACTCGAAGTTATACTCCGCCAAACGTCACAGTAGCATACTCGTTAAATTTGGAAACGGAACGTTCTCCAATTGATCAAGAAGAGAATATCAACATAACAACTGGTGACGAAGAATAAGCAAAACATCATCATTAAAATCGATAAATAAATAGTGAGTATATATACTTTTATATACATTTTAAAGACTATAAATTAAAAGTAGTTGTTCGTCCGCACAAGTGCAACGAACTTGGTGGGTAAGATAGCGAATGATAGTCATTCACTATTTTTTATCAAATTAATATTCTTCATTAAATAAAATGTTGTAAATGAATTAAAAATATTCTAAAGGAACTTGTTATGGAAATAAATATTTATATCGAACCGACAGTATATATAAATATATAAAAATAAATAATCAAGAAAATAATGTTATTGTAATAAAATATTCAAAAATATAAACTATTATATCCACTCCTTTCAATATTCCATTCGTTCAGGATATTATGCAATTTGTTAAATATATATTGACTCAAATTTAAGATATTCACATATATGTGTAAGAGTTTTCATAAATTATATATATTACTTTATACGTATACGTTATAACTATTATAATATGAGATTGATAACGTAAATATAACTATTTTTTTTAAATAATTAACGACATTTTATATAAACAACTGACAATAAGATCTATTTTAGTTTAAATTATAAGTTTATCCATTTGTTATCGATTACTTTTGTTTATTTTACTATTCATTTAAAATTGTTAAAGTTTCATTATTTATTTTAACGTTTAGTAACTGATGCAATTCAATTGCTATCCATAGGATAGCAATATCTTGCCACCCAGGTATTACGTCGTGTGACGTATTATTCGTCTGTACACGTGAGAAATAAACAAATTCGCGTCACACCGCGGCGGAAAAGAATGTATTTGTGAAATATGCATTAGTTACTAATTCAACGTATCAAAAATGCTCGCGAAACCATTTTATAAGATTTTGTAACCGACACAATTGCATTGTTAAGTGCGTTTAAAAAGTTACATTTATGAAAATTTGATAAATATTATAACATTTTCGAAATTCGGCAAGCATTTAAATTCAGTCTGCACGTCTCAAGAATCAGTTCGAATATAGTATCTATTAGTATAGTTCGTTCGTAAGGCCAAAAGAGGCTGTATCGCGAATCATTTAAATCACCAATCGCACAATATATATACAATCTCTATTAATTATATAATTATCTATATCAAACTGAATATAACGAATTATACAATTGTTAACTTGCACTGAAAATCGCTGATATTTCTTAAATTACTTCAACTTATAATTCTATCGAAAGTCACATAAATAATAAAATATTTATTAATCTTCAATTATCGAATGAAGTAAACTTATTTAAAATCATAAAACAAGTGTCAAAATATATTATTCAACTATTCAACACCCCCAAATTTGGAATGAGACGAGAGCAGAGACGAGGGATACTTCAAAAAGTAAGTAATAAAAAGTAAATAGTACACATATAGATTTAAGCTAGTAGTGAGAGTGCTAGATCAGGTTTAACGGAGAATATTATATATTTCAAGGGCAGAGCTTAACACTAGATCATATTAAATTATGCTTCCTTATTTTTCACAAATAGAGAAGTCAGGACACAGCAACTACATCGCGGTTAAATTTTGTGCTCACCATAAGTATTGAAGGACACCGTATTTCGAGCTGAAATTTTACAGGTATATCATATATGACTAGGGCTGCCAGACTGAGTTAAACTTGTAAAAAGAAAATTCTCTTCATGAGCTGATAAAAATTTTTCCTCCTGATGAGGGGCGATTGACAGCCATACATATGACCCAACATAGATCTGATTAGGGGCCTGCGGCGGCTCAGTCGGTAGAGTGTCGGATTCCCACGCCGGTGACCCGGGTTCGAATCCTAGTCTCTGCCGATTGATACAAGCACCTCTGTAAAAATTACATGTGCTTTGTTTACAAACACACCGCAGACCCCCGTCGTCGATTAGCACCACATGGAAGCACAAACATGGCGACGTTAAATACTTAAAAAAAAAAAAAAAAAAAAATAGATCTGATTAAATTTTGAATTGCCTAATTTTATTGTTATTTTCAAAAAACTTTCGTTAAATAGACATAATTTCCTTTCGCTTGGTGTATCTTAGTTTTCGTTTTAATACTTTAATTTTATTTATTTATGAGATTTGATTTTGATCTTTTAAAAGTTGTTAAAATTTAAAAATTATTTCTGTCAGTTTATACCCTTTATATCTCAATTTAATGCAAACATTCATATTGATAACTTAATTTCCTTTTAATTGATGTATCTTACATATACTTTAACTTTCTTATTGTTAAATAAATGCAATTTTAAATATTAAGAATTTGTGAAAATTGAAAAAAAATTACTGTCTTTTTATACGCTAGATATGTCAACATAATACATACATTTGTAAAACTAACTTAATTTTCTTTCGATTGGTGTAACTTACATATACTCTACATTTTTTCTTGTTAATGAAAAGCGATTTTAAATTTTTTATTTTATACTTTAGATACGTTTTATATATGTACATTTAATGTCCAATTATTCACAATGAATATGTATAGTGGGTAGTGTCTCATCAATTTAATATAAAAACAATGCACTATTTTTATATAAGTTTACAACGTAAAATTGTTTTATATTCATAGAATAACTTTTTCAGAGTAAATATTCTATAAATAATTATGCTTCCAATCTCATTGAGAAAACATTCTGTTGAAGCAGTTAGCAGCGGTTTTTTCATGATGGGTAATGTATGATTATGTTATGATTGTGCTAAAAGTATTGAAGAATTTGTAGCTCACACTATTGTTAGTTGTAAACACTGTTGGGAATAAATAAGTGTAGACCACAATTAAGAAAAGGTTATATTTATTGCTTATAAAAGAAAACGGACTCAGAACAAATGATACTGTGCGCGCAGCAAGGAGTAGAGCATTAGCCCGATACAGTAACTCGTTCTCGACTGACACTACCGTTGATCGCCTGCGGCGTCATACAAAGCATCTTTCGCTCACTCACTTCAATATTGCATAAGCATTCTGTTCTCATGGCGGGTAGCGCGAATATTTGAAATGCGAGAAAAACATATATTTACAATACGCTTTCTTTTCGAACATTCTCTCATATATCAGATAAATAAAGTAGTAGTTAATATAATTACATATTTGTTGAGTTATTTGTAAGACCTAGACAATCACATAACCTCTTGAACCGATCTCGCTGAAGCGCTTTGGTAAAAATGTCAGCCTTTTGTTTTTCGCTTGCAATAAAAAGTACATTAATAGTTCCTGCCTCTTGCTTCTCTCGTATAAAATGTTATTGAATATCGATATGTTTGGTGCGCTTGTAGAATTATGGATTTTTCAAATCCATATCAAATATCATTTAACATTCTCTCAATCCACACAGCTTCTCTGGCAGCTAGGCTCGCTGACACACATTCAGCCTCAGTCGTACTTGAAACCACTGTCTTTTGTCTCTGTGAGGTCCACGATACTGGTTCAGATGCCAAATTGAAAAAAAAACCGATGTGGATCTCCTCGTACTAATGTCGCCTGCAAAATCAGTAACATAATCAAGTGGGTTTAAGGGGACTGCCATCATTACAATAGTATACACACCAATCGTCAGAACCTGCAAGATATTTAATAATCCGCTTCGCAGTTTCCCAGCGATTTTTATTATAATTGTTAACATATCTACTTATCACGTTTATTGCATAATAAAGATCGAGTCGCGTTACGTTGCATATAAACATCAAGGAGCTAACCAGCTCTCTAAACGGCACATTCGACTCATTCTCGACATATTAAATCGAACAATTACCTTTACAGCATACTCAGATTGGTGTATGAATATAAAACGCTCCTTGCGATTCCGTTCTATATGTATTCCCTTAGAAGTTCCAGGATCACTTACAGCGATATCGGAACAACCTTTAAGTTTGTCTAATAAGATTTGAATACATTTAGTCCAAGAAACGAGGAAGCGGCCCAATGTTAAATGTGCAAAAATTAATATCCGGAAAAAAAATATGAGCGTGTAGGAAATTAAAATTCAGGATGAGTTTCTATTTCACGAGACTCGAGCCTGATTGCCGAACATAGCCTAAAAAATCGGCAAAGTTGCGAAAAGCGGTTTTTTGTTAATAACTAAAAAACTACAACTCCGATCGAAAAAAGTTAAATCAGGGAATTGTAGGTATTAAAAAGATCTATCATTTTGATGTACTATATTTTTCGATATCATGGATACTTTTCGAGTTATATGAGAAAAACCGTGAAAGATCGGGTTTTCTATAACTCGTTAACTATAACGTTTCCAAACTTGTTACTTGCTGTAAGTATAGCCTATAGCAAACCAAAAAAGTGCTTTTTTGAAAAATTTAAAAATTTTGATTATTTTTCAAGTTATATGGAGATTTCTCAAAAAAGATGCTCTCTTAAGTTGGTTATTTCTCGTCAGGGGATAGTGCTACGGTAACGATTCCGGGCTCATTTTTTTCTTTAAGAGTTGTACTTTCATGTTATTGAAAAAGTATATTGATTTTTTTAATTTTAAGGGTCAAAAAATGACTTTAAAAAAATGCACTTTTTTTGCATGTTTTTTTCGAATAAATTTTGTAATTTTGTTTTTATGAAAATGACCGTTATAAAAATGGATTCCTGGCATTTTTTAACGAATTTTAAAAAAAAAATTAATATTCTACGATCATTAGGAGCCGAGATAATTTTTTTATTTCAAAAAAATGTGGAAGGTGTAATAATCATCCTACAGCAGTCACCTTCCCGGATATTAAGGTTGAATACCTATATTTTCAATAAAAAAATACTAGGATATGTTTAATTCATTTGCAGTATTAGTAATTGATCAATAAAGTGAGGCGGAGCGCGGCAGCTGTGGCGGGCGGCGGAGTGGGGATAGCTCTGAGCGCTCGAACTGAAAACTTATTTCGTGCGTTCAAAGTGGCTGGCGCTTGAAAAATTTTCTATTTCTCGGCTTCTGGACCACGTACAAAAATCCTTTTATACTTAATTTGGGGTAGCTCGTCGAGATAAACACGAATATCATGTTTATTTTCGTCTTAGAAGCGATATAGACTCGCAAATATTTATTTATTTTTTAGTCTATAATTTTTGCCCCTTTTTCATTACTTAAATTATTATTTATTATTATTTTTCATAATTGTTTCAGTAAATAATACGTTATGATAGAAATGTGAATATATGCAACATATTAAGGTAAGTTTTAAATTTCATTTATTCACAAAATAATTAAATAACTTCATTATGTACAAAATATGTATTAAATCATTACAATAAAAATACTCGTATATTACATTAAAAAAATCAAATTTTTCTTTTTTTTATTGGAGGATCATCTACTGATTCATTTGGCTCTTCTTCTTCTTTTTCTTCTTCTTCTACTTCTTCTTCTTCTTCAATATTCTCTGTAAGCAGATCGTCGATAGAGTTTGGCAATTCTTCATCTATTTCGATGGTATGAGTTTCAAAGTTTTCGCATTGATTTGAATCACAATGTGTGCAAACACTCGTACATTTAAGAAAATTTTTTCTGCAGCCACATATTTTTGTCTTGCAACCACTTGCACAGCTGCATGAGATTTTTTTCATTATCTCATCAGGTATCAATGTATCCTCAGTATAAACTGGCATTAATACATTGTTTGTAATTTTCCATCCCCACTGAGTGATATTTTTGTTCTTGCCCAACCATTTTTGTAACTGCAAATAAGCTCTGAAGGCATGTTGTTTGGCGGCTCCTTCAGTAGGAGGAAGATTTTCTAATTGAAATGTTGCCTTAGATGTTGATCGTTTAAAACACTCAAAACGATGTTCATTAAGTGTTCCTTCTTTCTTATTTTTATACAACAGAGAAATAATTTGGCACATATTGTTACCAATTTCTTCAGGAAGGGCAGTTTCTTCATAAAAGACATCCAATAATTTAATGTGATCTGGATTCGAATTAAATATTTTTAGTAATTTGTTCTTCCCCTGTTTGTACATAGAAGATACTGTATCACAGCCTGATACAGCGTGAAGGAAAGCTACGTATTTCGATAAGTTTTGATATTTAAAGCTGCTGTTGGAATACGAGCGGTCTGCTTCTCGTGCTTTACCTTTTTTCAAAAAAAATATCTTCTGTGTACTCGGAACCAATTGCGTGAGAAGTACAATCAAATCAACATCTTCTCCAACTATAATTATATTATTTTCTGTACTCAAATTCGCCGCAGTTTCAATTATAAGTAAATCGGCATCTTCTTCTGCAATTGTAGTTGTAAATCCGGCTTTTTGCAATTCCACTGAAAGCATACTAATAAGTCTTTTTTTATTGTTACTGTTTAACAAAAAAGTTGCCTGCTTTTCAGTGATTTTAGTGTTTGCATCAAAAAAGAATTCTCTAGAAACGTTGTGCCGTTGCCGTCTCAATCTTTCCCATGTTTTTAGATTGCTGGTAGTGTCCTCAGGATATCCATCGAATACTATAATTGTCTTCTTATACTGCTTTACATAGTGTACATATTTATTAATGATTTCCTGAACAACTGTATTACGTTGCCAAACAACGCGGTGCAATAAATTACCCCCGTCCAAAATATAAATATCATTTTCACGTGTCACAGGAGGCTCAGACAAACATTCGAAATTTTCGTAGAAACTTGATTTAACTGTTTTACGCATTCCATTCTCATCAAATAGAGAAAGTGGGAATGGCGCGAGTTCGTATTCCAGATATTTCTTCATATCATCTTGCTTCTTCAAGTTTAACGAGATTCGCTGAAAAATTAGTAGCGGATTTATGGCAACAACGTTGTCTTGTATTTTTACGCTAGATGTCATACAGCGGAGAGAGCGTACTTTATTTTTCGATGAAGCTTTTACAGTACCAAAACTTTTTCCCACGTAAGTCTCCAATATTTTCATTCCTTCTTCTCGAGCATTATGGCAATTTATGCTGTCATCGCCGACTATTCCGGAATAAATAGACATTATACTGTTTGACTCTACGAATGGACTATACTTATCGAAGAATTCATCGATTTTCCGCAAATCTGCAGCATCTCTGTTTATTCTAGAAATGCGAGCATCCACGTGTTGCTCAGACTTTTGTAATGAAACGTTGCAAAATTTCTCCATCTCATTACAAACATCAGTCAGCGCTAAGGTGGATAAAATCCATTTAGCAACAACGCTATCAGAAATGCCACGACCGTGAGTCAGTCCACCACTACTTTTCATAGCTTTCATTAAAGCCTGCTCGATAGTCTGGTCTGAAAAAACACCACTCCACAATTTTTCAGATCTCCTGATTGTAAAAAAGCCACAATTTGCAAATTTGTCATATTCATAAATATCCATTGTGGACTCTAATTCGAGCATGTCTTGCAGGTATAAATGGCTAGATTTTGCATACAAGTAATGCCCGCTAGCGTGGAAATACGGCAACATATTTTTTACACATTGTAAATGTAATTTCCAATTGCCAACGCGTTCAGCTTCTATAAAACGCTTTACGATGTTTACCATATTGAAATATTGAATCCACAGTTTACATGTTGGTCCTTTCCTTTCGATTTTTTCTAATTGAGTAATAAATTTTTTTTTAATACTAACTATTTCATCATAATAATCCTGAAAATGTTCACATGATGAATTCGGAATTTCCTCTGTATATTTACACAAACTAGAAATTTCTTGTTCATTAAAGTGAAGTTCCTCAAAAATTTTACTAGCGAGTGATAGTTGAATTAACGTGTGGCCTCTTATCGCTCGTGAATAAGCATGACCTTCAAGTGCTTTTTCTGCTGATTTTTCTGCAAACAAGACGCAAAATGCTTCGTTAAGTCCAGATCCTTTCATGATAAATCCAATAGATCCTAAGAAACTCATGAGCATGTGGAAGCCTCCAAGCCGTACTGTGATCGATTTTAAATTGTAAGGATCATTTGCAGAATCAATGCAAGAAATTATTTCGCGTGCTTTCAGATATAACGGCTGGTCGAACGTAACAAAGCAGCACTCCTGAGGCCTTGATTTGCATCTTTCGGATGCTTCTACAAGAACTGTAAATATTGTATTGTAGTCACTTGGAGAATTATTTACGAACGGAATCGGTATTACTCTTGATGTACTATAATCTAAATTTGCATTGCACTCTTGTAGAAAACCACTCCATCCTTTCGTCTCAAGCGGATGTTTGTTTTTGTTATATAACCAAACGAAATCTGCAGTAGTGATATCAAATTCATCATAAAAATCATCTAAATTCTTTACAGTTATATTATTTAATCCAGTTGATGTGCCTCTGTCAAATAACTTAAGAGTAAGAAATCCAAATTTGCCAATTTCGATACTTGTTGGTATAGAATTTACTTTTTTTATACTGCTTGTGGATGTAACAGCAGAAGAGGGAGTGACACACATTATGCCGCCCATGGCATGAAAAGTTTTAAAGCCATCTATTGTATTAGTATTATGGTCGGCGTTATCAAAAGAAAACTGAATAAAGGCATCATCGGAAATTTTAAATTGTTCAGGATCGTTTACTATAGATGATTCAAATTTTATCGTTTCGTGATAAGATGCACAGAGTCCCAAATAAGATAAAGTATCTAAAAGACCTCTTGCAGCAAATTTCTTGTGTACAAAAGATGACAAGCCTAATAAAATTGACGACAGAAATGATCGAGGTCTGACAGAAGATATCAAAATATGCGCAATTGTTGAAACTCGTTTCGACCATTTATTATCTAACGTGCGTTCGGACTTCTTGTTGCTTTTAATAAGAGTGCCTAAAAATGTCTGCAAAGTGTTAGGTATATCTTTTTCAACGTCATTTAAGAAAGAGCTTGGTGCGTTATAACAATCGCTATCATAACGTTTACTTCTTATATCTTGACAGATAATATTGGCAGCCATTTCTACTACTCTAAGCCGTTCTTCCTGAGTCGTAGGGGCTTTTTTTTCATACCATTGAGCATCAAGTATATTTCCTTGACTATTTATGAAACATATTATTGTATCATTATGAATTGAATACATAATTATATCATCTTCAAAATATTTTTTTAGATGATCTTTTATAATAGAAATACGCGGCAAGTCACGAAAATCTTGTAACATTTCTTTCAAAGAAAACTGTGAGTCATCGGAGTTCTCAAGTATATGATTAATCACGTGATTGACTATTCGAGATATGTGTTCATCCATTGGACGGCCAACTTTAGGCGTGCTTGGATTGTTTGTGTAAAATACGCTCATACACTTACTGTGGTAACGAGCCTTTTTTTCTATTAAATCATTAACGTGTTCTAATCGCAATTTCAACTTCTTATTCGAATCATCTAGTCGCTTTGCCAATAATTTTAAAATATTGTCCTTAGTTTCGTTACTGCTAACTAATTTAATTTTTTCTTTATAGGTATCAGTTCTTGCATCACAACCACAAAATAAGCACAAAGAACTGAAGTCGAATTGGCGAGCTTCCTTATTATCTTTTCTTAATTGCGCAATATTCTGTAGAATAGTTTTCTTTGCACTTTGAATATGACTCGGTCTGATGTATACAGTTCTGCAGTTTACATGAACATCTAAAAACGCTAAATGTTCCATTTTTAAGTGTTTCTTATCTCCTATCTCTTTACTCGCTTTTATAAGTAAATTTATAGCCTTTTCACTGAGGTGAACTTTATCATTCATCTCCATCGTTTTATCACATAATATACATACTTCTTCATTAGTCTCTGCCATTGTATGTCAATATCTAAAAATAAATAAATAAATAAATTAGAATAATTGAATAAACTTCAATTAAAAGCCGTTATGTTTAATAAAATGAGTACTCACCAAACGAAATAAAAAAAGTTGTTACTTGTTGTTCACGTACGTTTTCTCTTGCACTGTATACTGGCACTTGAAATTGAATAAATAAAGACTTATAAAATATTGTCAGCACGAAAGTGTCTGTAATTTAAACAGAATTTGTATATTCTTCACTGTATATTCACTGTACTTCGCTTCTAACTGTTGCTGCTTTCGATCTGCTCCGCTAAGGAACTAAGACGAACTGTTTGCGAAGGCCACCGAATACTAACCGGTCCCCCTTACTATACCCGGCTCCACCCCTCCCCTGCTCCACCCCTCCCCTTCTCCAAAACCATCATAATGCCGCAGTTGCGGAGCAGCTGTTTTGAAATGCTTATAGTAGGCCTACAGTTCCATGGGTCCACCTATCGCTTCATATTATACGTTATATATGTACCGTTATAATTACTTTCCACAGGTATATTGTATATTTGGACTAAACCGTTACTTCTGAGAAGTGTCCAAAATATTATGCTTTTGAAATTTACCATTATTTAAAATTATTTTAATTATCACAGCGTTTTTAGCAAACAATCAAAACGTCACTATTATAAGCAGCAAGTTAAGGTAAATAAATAATAATTTAAGTAATGAAAAAGGGGCAAAAATTATAGACTAAAAAATAAATAAATATTTGTGAGTCTATATCGCTTCTAAGACGAAATTTTTCAAGCGCCAGCCACTTTGAACGCACGAAATAAGTTTTCAGTTCGAGCGCTCAGAGCTATCCCCACTCCGCCGCCCGCCACAGCTGCCGCGCTCCGCCTCACTTTATTGATCAATTACTAATACTGCAAATGAATTAAACATATCCTAGTATTTTTTTATTGAAAATATAGGTATTCAACCTTAATATCCAGGAAGGTGACTGCTGTAGGATGATTATTACACCTTCCACATTTTTTTGAAATAAAAAAATTATCTCGGCTCCTAATGATCGTAGAATATTAATTTTTTTTTTAAAATTCGTTAAAAAATGCCAGGAATCCATTTTTATAACGTTCATTTTCATAAAAACAAAATTACAAAATTTATTCGAAAAAAACATGCAAAAAAAAGTGCATTTTTTTAAAGTCATTTTTTGACCCTTAAAATTAAAAAAATCAATATACTTTTTCAATAACATGAAAGTACAACTCTTAAAGAAAAAAATGAGCCCGGAATCGTTACCGTAGCACTATCCCCTGACGAGAAATAACCAACTTAAGAGAGCATCTTTTTTGAGAAATCTCCATATAACTTGAAAAATAATCAAAATTTTTAAATTTTTCAAAAAAGCACTTTTTTGGTTTGCTATAGGCTATACTTACAGCAAGTAACAAGTTTGGAAACGTTATAGTTAACGAGTTATAGAAAACCCGATTTTTCACGATTTTTCTCATATAACTCGAAAAGTATCCATGATATCGAAAAATATAGTACATCAAAATGATAGATCTTTTTAATACCTACAATTCCCTGATTTAACTTTTTTCGATCGGAGTTGTAGTTTTTTAGTTATTAACAAAAAACCGCTTTTCGCAACTTTGCCGATTTTTTAGGCTATGTTCGGCAATCAGGCTCGAGTCTCGTGAAATAGAAACTCATCCTGAATTTTAATTTCCTACACGCTCATATTTTTTTCCGGATATTAATTTTTGCACGCACTTTTCCCTATTGCTTGGACTATTGTAGAGACTTGAATAATACAAGCCCATCGTCGACAAATATTGCCAAAATCACAATCTCACTATTCACTCTTCCATACCAAATAGAACTATCGGAGTTGAAGCTTTTGAATCTATGTTTGGCAAGAAACCTTGAAAGCCTTTATTCCAACATCGCGTGGCCTGTTTTAAACCATATAATGCTTTATTTAACTTATACACTGCATTGGCACTCATATTTTCAACACTCACATCATTGGGAATCTTAAAATAGATGTCTTCATCGAGATCTCCATAAAGGAAGACCATCATGACGCCGAACTGCTGCATCTCCATATCTTCATAGGCAGCTATGGCGAGGAGTATGCGCAGGGAGTGGTACCTTACGACTGGTGAAAATGTTTCCCCGTAGTCGATCCCTTGAACCTGTAGTCAGAAACCCCTTGCACAAAGCCTCGTCTGATATCTCCTTCCGTGTCCAGCTTTACTGTCCGGATTTTGAAAATCCATTTGGTATCAATAACAGCACGTCCATCCGGCTTGTCAATAATGCTCCAGGTGTTATTCTTTTCATGGACTGCAAACTCTTCTCGCATTGCTTGCCTCCAATGCTCTGAATCTGGCCATTATATGGCCTCCTTAAAGGATTAGGGATCGTTCCACTCCACTACACATGCATCATCGGCGGCTTGATACTTCTACGATCCCTTAGATTATGCTTTAGTGAATTATTGGTAGCTTGCACTTGGTAACAAACGGCTTGTTCGACTTCCTCCTGTTGCGGCTCTGATAAGGAATGCTGCTGATGCGGCAAATGTCTTCTCATCATCTTGATCATCCTCAATGATGAGCTTAGGTAGTGCACCCATTTCATTTTCATTAAAAGTCACTCTGGTTCAGTCTTCCGAGAAGGTAACATCCCTTGTCTTGATTACTTTTCTAGAAGCAGGGTCATACAGACGGCCATTGAATGAATATCCTTGATATCCAACCATGATCATCTTTTTGGCCTTGTGATCCAGTTTCTGACGAAAGAGCTTGGAGATGTTGACCTAGGCTTCTGATCCGAAGACTTTTAGATGTGACAGTGATGGTTTCTTTCTATGCCAGACTTCGTAAGGAGAGGAGTAATTGGATCTACTATTTGGTGTTCTGTTTTGGAGATATACACCCGTATTGACAGCTTCTGCCCATAAATAATTTGGAAGATTGCTTGCTTGGAGCATCGTCCTTGTACTTTCGACCACTCTGCGATTCTCTCGCTCTAAGCTGCCATTCTGTTCGGGGGTGTAAGGAGCAATAGTCTCATGTGTGATGCCCTATTTTGCCGAGTATCACTTCATTGCTCCATTACAAAATTCTTTCCCATTGTCAGTTTTTAAAATGAGCATCGGCCTATCAAACATGTTCCATATTATCCTCTGAAACTCACAAAACTTCTCATATGCATCCACTTTGTACCTCAGAAGATAGACGAATTTGTATCCAGTGTTGTCTTCCTTAAATGGCATGAAATATTTATCATTGCCAAGAGACTGTGCCTACATAGTACCGCATAAGTCCGCATAGAAAAATTCTCCAGGTTCTCTTACTAACCTCTCATGGTTAACGTTCTTAAATGACAGACGACGCGCTTTTCCATATTGACAGGCCTCGCAGACAAAATCCTTGTGATTGCTGAGAGTGATTTCGACCGCAATCTGCTGCTCCGCCAATCTTCGGACAGTTCCTGACTTGCATAGCCTAATCGCTCATGGCATCTCTTAAGATGAGCTGTTGCAATATTCGTTTCGTAGTTCGAGTAGACTAAAATTAACATTCTATACAGCTCGTTAGCCTGCTTAAAGCCTTGCTCTACAAATCCAACTCAATGCACAATCCTAGCGATGCGCACACGTAAACCGAGAACAAATTCTACTTCAGCTTCGGTACAAATAAAACATTTTCTATATGACCATCAATCTACTCGTCATCTATTAATTTCATAATGAAAACGGCCCCTGAGCCTTTTATGTCGCATGATCCGTCATCTTTCAAAAGAATAGTTGAGTTGTAGCTGGGCTGGAAATCATGGATTCAATCACATCGGAACGTCAGGTGTTTTGATGCACTACTGTCGGTGATCCAGACATCTGCCATATCTATACTCATGATTTTCCGAATCTATTCGACGAAGGCACTATTCCGAGTGTGCTCCGAATTTAAATTTGTAGCCGCAATGAATGTTTCGTTAAATTTAAACTCCTTCTGATCAACTTGTTTATGTGCATCGCTTGTGCTCCTTCTCTTTCTATAGTTTCGTACTAAATGCCCTGACTTCTTACAATAATAACAGGTCACCTCGCTTCTGCGTTTTTCATCCGTCTTATCCGACGGATTGAAGCCTCTTGTGTTAACATATTTTGATTGTTGTAAGTTGTAGCAGCTAGAACACTTGATATTTCTTCATCCTTTTGCGATATTCTCCTCTCCTCCTTGATCAGGCGCGCTTAAAAGTTGTTCAAGGTCGGACTCTTAATCTCGACGATATCCCAGGCAGTTACTATAACGGATATTCTGCCCGGGAGTGGTAAAATAATGTATAAAATTTGTATTCTTAATATTTTCATCACATCCAGATCAATTCATTTATTGAATATCCCCGCCGACCTAAATAGCGGTAGAGAGGGTGTCTGGTAGAATATGTGTTCTTAATAAATTATGATTCTCAATTTATTGTGTAAATAAAATATTTGTCGTTTATTCCAAATAAAACTCTATCAGCTACATGAATAGTGACTCTAGGTAATAGTTATTAAGAAAATGTATTTAAATTGATGTTCAAATGAAACGGAATCAAAACCTATTTCAGCAATCTTTCTATCCGACGCGCGCTCGAGTGCTTCGAACTGCACGAGTCGCCAGTCTGGATTCTAAATCATGGGAAAATGAAACGCGCTGAGTACAACGAGATTTATACTATCATAGCGGGATGTGCATTCGCCGGTAAATTCGCGTACCTCGCAGTTCGCTAAGTCTAGCAATCCGCGAGCTCAACAACTACAAATTTTCCCGTTTTCACGCACACACTTTAATAATGTCCATCGTATTGCGTTCGTTCTGTGGAAATTGATCGGTGACTCTACGTTGTATTATAAAATCAAAATCAAAGTCGCGATAATCCTAGTATAAGGCGAGAGCCCAGCTTTAGCGATCGACGACTGGAAGAAGATACGCGCCTAATCTTGTGCTGCATCATCCTACCCTATGCTCTCGCCACCTATACTATTCTATCAGTTGATTGGTCGATTTATTTTCTTCTGCGTCTTATGATTGGCCGCGTCTCCTATCATCGCTAGCCGTCGGTAAAGTTGGCGACAGGCGGTATTGCCGGACGAACGTAACTGCGCATTCCTCTAGCTCGCATCGTGTCTCAGCCAAACTTAAAGACTCATACGGCTGCGATGCTGCTGCTGTAAGCAGGGACTCGGCTACTGCTTGACTGCGAACGACAATCGACTGCTATCGGCCGCTTTCGACCGTCTTAGCCGCTCTCGGCTCGCTCGCTATGTCTGCTTGGCTCGACATGCTTTAATCAGCGGCTGCTCTAGAGCGTGTGAATGCTACTATGATGTACTTATCTGCTTTCGCAGTATTGTGCAGTCGTCTGTGCCTCAAGAGGTACTCGATCCCCCCTAGATTATGGAGCTTTAATTGCATTTTGTGTACATGTCGCCCCACGACTCTCCTGCCGCTCTCATTACTCATTCCGCCTTTGATGACCTTTTGCGTTGTCTATCCTCTGCTCGACCTTTGACTGTTTTATGCTCGCATTGATATGTAAAAATAAAATAAACGGAAAAGTCTAAGTATGTGTACTCTTAAAGGGCGTAACAATTGCGCTCTGCTCTTAAGTATGTCGGGGAGTCTCCGTCTGAAAAATAAATTTTAAAAATCGCCACACGCTAATCAAAAGTATATAAAAAATGCTAAATTTACCATATTTTTAAAAATTTTAAGGTCGAAAGGAATTTAGGGCAGGGCAGTGTTCCGGGTGACGTGGAACGTCATATATACATACATATATATATGTAAATTAATATTTAAAAATATGGAAAATTTAGCATTTTCTATATACTTTCGATTAGCACGTGGCTATTTTTAAAATTTCTTTTTCAGACGGAGCTGCACGTTCCATAACCTTAAAGAAATACTACTTTACGCAATGATCAACCTGTTAGAAATCACAGGAGTTCCGAAAAATTCCAAGCAATAACTATTTTTATGTATTTTGAGCTACTGAACACGAATCTGACGCTATTTTTACCGATACCTCAAGCGTTTATCCCTAACCTCAAAAACCACCCCAAAATTGCTATTTCACGCGGTTGAGAGGTAGGTCCTGTGATCTACGTGAGTAAAATTATTGACAGAGCGTATTTTTACGTATCTTGAGCTGCTCATGCTAAACACGAATCCAACCCTCTTTTTTACCGATAATTTAAGCGTTTATCCCTAACCTCAAAAAACACCCCAAAATTGCTGTTTTACGCGGTAGAAAACGTAAGTCTATTGAGGAACATTATCGACGGAGACTATTTTTAGGAATTTTGAGTCGCTGAATATGAAGACGAAACTAAATTTTATTTGTTTACTTCTACTCAAGTATATTCAATTAAAAGAACTTCTTACTGATATATAGTTATTATGCAACTTTTTTATTGATTCCTATGAACGCGCTCTGCATTTTACAGGGTTGAGACTGTCTTTATTACAAAGCCCGCATTACTTTCTTTTTTTCTATTTTGTAATTTCTAGTTTTTTTTAAACTTTTTAATTTTTTAATTATTGTCATTTTTCGTATATTTGTATTATTTTGTTTAACATTTTTAAAATTCAATTATTAATATTGTATTATTAATAATGGTTTGGTGCATTAGAGTATCTAAACACAGTAATTTTTTTGTCAGAAGAAACTAAAAACGCGTATCCGGAAATTTTTGTAACAGATGGCGCAGTTGAGAATATTTTCTTTTTTAGTGATCTTGATGTTTTTTTATAATCCTTTTGAGAATAGTGAAAGAATGTTATTGTTTCGAACTTTTGTCTCGCAGGTATTTAAATCATTTTCCAAAAGGAATCAGTCCGTTTAATCCATTTATTTCTTTGGAATCCTACGGTCAGCGCACAAATCCATGAATTAGT
Organism: Gastracanthus pulcherrimus; assembly: GCA_949152435.1. Lineage (NCBI taxonomy): Eukaryota > Metazoa > Arthropoda > Insecta > Hymenoptera > Pteromalidae > Gastracanthus > Gastracanthus pulcherrimus. The sequence goes on from OX424573.1 coordinate 76,843,852, forward strand.
ATGCGCCTAACAGATATGGTAGAGAAGGACCAAAAAAGTTTTTAGCAAGCATAAATTAAAGGTAATACTAGCTAATTTTTTAGGTTTTAAAAGAGCTTGCTTCCCTTAATTATATATACTCAACTAATAGAAACCAAATAAAATTAGATTCGTGTTCGTGTTTAGCGGCTCAAAATTCATAAAAATACTCTCTGATAATTTTCCTCCCGTAGATCACAGAACCTACCTCTCAACCGCGTAAAACAACAATTTTGGGGTGTTTTTTGAGGTTAGGGACGGACACTTGAGGTAGCGGTAAAAAGAGGATCGGATTCGTGTTTAACAGCTCAAAATACATAAAAATGCGCTCTGTAAAAAATTTTCCTAACGTAGATCACAGGACCTACCTTTCAACCGCGTGAAACAGCAATTTTGGGGTGTTTTTTTTAGATTAGGGACGAACGCTTGTGGTATCGGTAAAAAATAGGGTCGGGTTCGTGTTCAGCAGCTGAAAGTATATAAAAATACGTTCTGTCAATAATTTTCCTCACGTAGATCACTGGACTTACCTCTCAACCGCGTGAAACAGCAATTTTGGGGTGTTTTTTGAGGTTAGGGACGAACGCTTGAGGTATTGGTAAAAGAGAGGGTCGAATTCGTGTTCAGAATCCAAAATACATAAAAATGGTCGTTGCTTGGAATTTTTCGGAACTCCTGTGATTTCTAACAGCTTGATCATTGCGTAAAGTAGTATTTCTTTAAGGTTAGGGAATGTGCAGCTCCGTCTAAAACGAAATTTTAAAAATAGCCACACGCTAATCAAAAGTACATAAAAAATGCTAAATTTTCCATATTTTTAAAAATTTTTAGGTCGAAAGGAATTTTGGGCAGGGCGGTGTTCCGGTTGACGTGGCACGTCACGTATATATGTATATATAATATTAAGCAGTTAGCATGATGTTTATGTAATTAAACTATTACAATTAATATGATTTGGTGGGAATAAAATAGAATAAGATCAGATTCACAGTTTCCTGTGAATTATAGATGTTTGATTGATTGTGATTTTTATTGATTTATGAATACGAAGTAATTGTTTAAGGGTAACAAAATATTTATTTGTTATTATTTTACATTTTTACAGGAAGTATTTTTTATTTCAGATCTGTATCAAAATTTAAACTAAAATGTTTTTCGTGATAATTGTAATGATTGAAATAAATAAAAAAATATAATTTAGCTTATTGCTATACATTCCGCGTTATTGTATTTATTATTGAGACATGATAGAGGAAAAAATATTTTTGTGTTAAATGAATTTAAATATTTAAATTTTTATCATGATAGGTAGAAACGTTGGTCTACGTCTATTTTGCCATCCCTCGCTGCATATCGGGCAGTGTCTGAGGGTGTAACCCCATCTTCCACATACGAGTACTATGCAAAATTTCCGTCATGGCTCGCGGCAATCTGAATAACGGTGTCCGTTCTGCACGCAGTTCCATCATTTTCTTTCCATGAGTGCTGCTTGTTGAACTGCTGGTCTTAATAAATTGCCTGCTCAATCTATAGCCACTGCCATTCTAGCGAAAAACTGGTGTGGAGGGCTTGAAGGTGGGTCTTGTATTGTACATCTCGGCGCTCTTGGAATATCCCTGCTTTGAACTTGACGCTCTCGTTGTACCTCGTCTCTCGTGAAACATTGTTATTTTTCTTTTCAAGAGAATCTATTGAATAATTTATAAATATTTTTAATGTTCGTTATTTATAATATTGGATAACAATAGGATAGAATTTTATTTCTAAAAACAGCAAGTATAAAAATGCAGCGACATTTTTTTTAATATTTAGAGCATGTAATGAGATAATCATGTTTAAATAATTTTATGTTGCCTGTATAATATTTGAAAGTCAAGATTTTAGTAATCCGTTGTGCGTTGTATCAAAATTATATTGTTAAGGTGATTTATTCTTAGACTAATAGATAAATAAATAAATGGTTTGGGTAGAAAAGTAATAATTATCTTTATTTTTATAAGTAATCTAATAATATAGCTTCACATTTTCATTGAAATAACGTTTTATACTTATATACGTTGATTTTATTATTTATATGTTCATCATTTTTAAATTTTTAGTGTGAAATGATATTTTCTAATTCCAGTCATAATTCATATATCAGTATTTACATGTGTCGCAATAACTAAATTCTAAAGCTTACATACTATTTACTAATTTCCCTTACTTGTTTTATAGCTATACATATACTTTTTATCATTAAAATAAGTAATTTCATTATTTCACTTATAACTAGAAAATATTATACATGCTGAATAGATTTTAGCTTATTATTATTAGACGAAATTTTTGTCATTTCAGGAGCCTTAAATTTGTTATTATTTTCTCTTATTTTAGCTTCTATTTTATGTTCATAACAGCCATCAATGTATTTATGAAACCAATCAGAATAAACTGCATTTGTATATTTTTCTGCATAGTTTATTAATGGCTGTAGAAGCTTCTTTTCAACCCAAATTGGTTCATGATTTTTTAAAAAGGAAGTGAGTTACAAAAAAATCACTTTTTTTAATTCTTCTGTAGGCTTGGTTAAATACGAAATCAGAGGTGCATTTTGGCTTTTGTGTTCGTACTCTCTTAATATAATGTACATTTCATCATTATTTATCGCATTTGCAGTAGTTATTGTAAAAGTATCACGACATTTATGAGATGGAATTTGTTTAAGACATCGTTGTGCTACATGGCCTGCAAAATATGTTATTGCATTTTTTTCATAATGCCCTTTGCTCTCAAATATCGTGTTAAAATCAGTTCCTCACTAATTTCATGTATTTCTTTCTCTACCTCATCCAATGAAGCATTTTTTTCATCGTCTGTTATATTACCATTAAATACTACCTTTGTTTTCACTAAGCTATCAACTAAAACTTTGTATGGAACTTTTACACTATCTTCATTATTCACATTCTTATTCATTCCAACTAATGATTGAGTTTCTTCACAGTTCACATTTCCTCGATTGGAAGTGTGGATAAAACCAGTTGAAATCATATGACGTATTGATAATCTATATAATCGCACTGTTAGATTGTGACTATTACCACCTCGAAGGCGGCTTTTACTATGATTATGTTCCAGTGAATCTGTGTGCAAAGGGCTATTGCTAATTCAAAATTACTTATTTTTTATATAATTATTTATACTTATCTATAAATGATACTACCGTTAATTCCATTCCTTGAAAACAAGGTGGTCGTGTAAATTTATTAGACTTTAAAATACTCCATTGCTTTACGAACTTTCTAAATCCTTCTAAATGCTGTATTATTTCAGAATTACGATGTGACAGTGGCTTCTTTAGGGTATTTCGATTTTTCGTGCATCGAGAATTGCAAGCATCAATGACACTATTCATGGATTCGGCAAATACTGAGGATTTGTACTAAGCTTTTGATTAGAGCTCGCCCGATGCGCCTACTGTGTTGATGGCTGCAGCCGTCCTCTTACTAAGCATTTTACATGTTCTTTTTACATTCATAGCCTCAACAGCATTAGGCTCAAAATGAGCTATTGTCAAATGCCCTAATAAATTAGACGTATTACTAGCACTATCAAGTAACCACGTATTGTGCAAATCATTAAAATCAATAATGATTTGATTGTAACAGTATATAATTTTATATTTTCGTAACTGAGGCATAATACTTCTCTTCTTTATACATGAAAAATAGAGTATCAAGCGTCACGCTAAAGTGTTCATTAAACACTTTTTGATTCGCTGAACCTTGATCACATGCAAAGATCTTCACAATTGCTCCTACATTTTTAGCATGCTTAAGACCCTCTTTAACAATTTTTGCAATCTTCTCGCTTGTTGCACCTTTTCCAGTAAACAAATAAGCAAATATCTGACGCCAATGATTGTCTAAGTTAATGCTATCCAAACAAAGTAATAATACTTGTTTTGTTCGTTCAGGTCTTCTGCCTAAAAATCCCATGTCGACTAAACCTTCAATCATGTCATATCTTCTTGAATATTCTTCCAATACTTTAATTGGCATTTCATCCGATTTAAGGGCGCAAAGTCTTTCTGATGTTGACAATTTAGCTAGTGCATTCTCAATTAAGGATAATAATGTGTCATCATATCCAGACTCTATTGAATAATTTGAAACCCAATTCCGAACTGTTGACTCAGAGGGTAAATTTAATCCAGCTTCTCGTAAACGCGAATAAGAAGCTAAATGATAAAACATGAATTTTGCTAAGATCTTTTGTCTAGGTGTGTATGAAGTATTTTTTTATGAAGCTGTAATTCTACCATTGTTCTAGACAGTAAATTAATACATTTTTTATCATCTATAAATTTCAAATTTATAGTTTCCACTAGCGAAAGAGCTTTTAAATTTGCTTCAATTCTTTAATTTGTTTACATAATTTTAAATTAATTTTCCTCAATGCATCAATATCATTTGGCAATTTTTTTACAAACCTCTTTGATTTATTTTTTGTAGTTTTTACGATGCTTTTGTATTGTCTTTTTGCATTTACCCCCGAGTCAAACGTTTTAAATTGAGCATTAATTGGGACATCAAATTCCTGATTTAAATATTTCATATTACTGTCATCTTCAGTATTGTAATTGCAAAACAATTGTTTTCCAGATGGATTAGTAACTGCCTGGCCGTGACGATCATTATTACTAATATCGTTGTCATGGCTTTCTTCATTCATTTCAATATTGTGTATTTGTCAATCATAGTAGATTCTTGAGAATTGTTTCCATTTACAGTTGTTGTTTCTGTTGCTATTGCAATAAAATTAGAGGAACAAATCTTCGTGATTGCTTGTTTTTGATCATTGACAATACTAATATCATGGCCTTTGCTATGCATATTAATGTCTTTCGTTTCAACTTCGACAGTTGTAGAGTGTTTTTCGTTAGTACACTGAGCCAATGTAGTATCTGTTGCATTTTCAAAACAATTTTTCTGATTTTCTATGATTTGCTGTAATCTTTCTCGTACATTATGTGGTATAGGATTAGTGCCATTATATAATCTCGGTGTACTTATAAATGAGTCATTTGGAAAGTGTTCACTACATAAGCCGATGATACGAAGGGAATTTCATAGTATGCAATAAAGAATAGTATTTCCTAAAATAAAACAAAAATCTAAAATTAGTTGTTAAACATTTAAAATAATAAATTTCCATAGTAGTGCGAGAAAATCTCTTTACCCTACTATAAAAAGATGATACTAGGCTGAAATCACATTTTCGCACATGTATCGAACCGTAGTTTTTGATACGAAGAGTACGAAGCATGATTTATCATACGCTTTTTTTACGCAGCATGTGCGAAACCGAGTTGTGTTCGAACCACAGTATCAAAAATATATTTAATATCCCTGATTGCTGTAGTTTAATTATAGTAGAATATTGCATAATTACCTGCAGATTTTATCCATTCGTCTAATCGATCAGAGTTCTTGCTTGATGGGAAAACAATTAAATGATAACCGTTGGTGCGGCTATTATTACAATTAATATATAAACATTTATTTCTATCAAATTGAGCTTTTCGTTTTCGCAATGCCATATTGCTCAATTGATCATAGCGTGAACTTAACTTGATTTAATTCAATGATACAATTTTTAAACTCTAGTAAATTTGTTCATAAATATAACTACATTTAGTTAAGAAAAATAAACGGTAACTGTATACGAGTAACTTTTCTAAGCACGATGTAAGCTTAGTGGCAGTTGCTCAATGACTGATGTTTTCAACTGAAGAATACATACGTGATTGCATACCTAATACAATAGCTTCTGCAGATGGTTAACGCATCATCGTAATTGGCGCAATAAAGGCAGTCCCCAAATTGTGTAAAAGTGCCGTTTCATCGGTAAATGTGAATATTATAAATAAAATGATTGAAATAACAATACATTTTATAATTTGTTGCAATGTCTATACATACAATATTTTACTTTTTGATCCGGTAAGCATAAAATGCAAATTTACGCATTTTGCACATTTTCAAAGTTGATATTTTACGTTCTCTGAATGAAAATAATAGATTGTACAAGGAGTGCGGTAAGTTGCGAATAGCGCACGTGGGCGGTGCTCAGTTAAATCTAATAACCCAATAAACCAATTTTATAAACAAAGATTAATTATAATTAATAAAAATTTTAATATTGTAACTTAAAATTGTCCGTTTTTTTTCATTCAAATTTCATTTTTACTGTTCATAAATGCCGTTTTATCGCTTGGTTAAAAAATACAATGATTGTTTATTTTTAAAAAGTTAGTTTTGCCGTAGCGTAAATTTGACCGTAATAAAACTGTAATAAAACGCATTATCTCGGAGTCCAGGTACCTGACCGAGCGCTCAGTGTACAGTAGGATACAGCGGCCGCCTCGGAAGAGCTAAACGAAAGCTACTGCAGAGACAAAATTCAAACGCTTGTTTCATTTTCTTGAAAACTCTTTACTTGCTGTCTAAAGAGGTTCTCATTCTGATCCTTTTTCCAGGAGCCACCACATGGTACGCCAAAGTGTGTGAGGACACTGCGACTGCTTCAAAACGCGTCTCGCCAAAACCTCCTCCGTTGCCCATCTCTCTACTCATCTCTGTATGTATATATATATATATATATATATATATATATATATATATATATATATATATATATATATATATATATATATATATATATATATCGTTTCGGAGACGATAAGGTTTTTATGGCTACTCCCTTATAGTAGCTTTTTTTCTAACAATCTCTTCCCTTTTCCTTTCACGACCTGCAACAATAGGGTCCGGCCGACTCCGCAGAGTTGGTTCGCTCAACTTGGTCACTATCCTTAACACGGACTCGCACGGGTTATACAAATAAGGAGCTTGACTCCTTCCTTCTCGTCGGGAAGTCTTGATACCTGTGGCTAACGACCTCCCCTAGAAAGTTTAGGTTACCCGGATCTCATTGAGAAACCCTGTCTCTAGAATTAAGATTATCCCAAAATAAAGCTAGATTCAAATAACCTAACTAACAATCTATTAAAATATAGAGCCTTACTTTATAAATATTTCCTCTCTATGATCTAAAACAACATGTACATTTATTAGTAATATATTTTGTTTGTTTTCTTTTCTTTCTGGATCGAGAGTTAAATGTCTTCCACTTCATCTCTCTCTCACAAACAGAAAGTAATATAGTCAATATCGCACGATATTTTTAGAAAACATTATAATATTTATAAAGTATAAATAAATTATAATTTTTGTTATTGCTAATTCAAATTACACAACTAGTATGTGAATGTAAATTCCCGGACAAAACGTAAAATATATTTTGACGAAATAAAGTATATAAATTTGTATTATTTGACATACGTGTATAACTATGTTGAATAATGAATATACGCATAAAGAAAGGAATAAAGGTGAACTATTACTTTTCTTAACCCATAAATATTGTGAACTGCAAATTATTGTGTAATATTTATTTATTCTGACACATTCCAAGTAATACTCGCACACACGCCTTATTATAAATTATCAGATATATTTATATACGATTTAACGATACTTTTTATATGATAATTAATATTTACTATAACAGAAATATAAAAGATCAATTCGATATTTAATAAATATTTCGTTATTACATGCCGAATACCGAATACAACAAAAATTTTCAGATTAACTAAATAAAAACTATTTTAGTTGTTTAATATGTTATTTATGACAATATATGGCAAAATACCCAGTACAATATAGATAAAAGAATGGTTTCATGCATAATGATAATTATAGTCCAGCAGACTTAAAGAATCACAGCTGCATACTCACCTCGAGTGACTTTCTGTAGAGATCTGAATGAAATATTTATACATGTTTACATGTAATTAGTAATATCTTATTTACAATACGGAATTTATGAATTTTTAATTTCTATACATTATGCTCGCGGCATATTTCTTAAAATTTGAATTATTTGCCATTTAATTTCTGATTGATTTTCTAAAATAAACTAACTGTGTTATTAGGAGATTAAGAGACTCTCTGTACAGTCTGTTTTACACCTGCTCTTTTGTGTACTCATTTTCCTCCCTCTCTTTCCTATCACGACTCGTAGCCTCGCTAATTCTCATAGGCGTGTTCACTGGTCTACACTTTTCAAAACCAAATCTAATCAGCATTTTTCAATAAATTTTGTTTTATTCAGTCTTATGACTTGCTTTTGTAAGTCTCTGTCAATTTTGATACTTAAAAATTCTTTAGCGTTACCTAAATTTTTGATTTTTAATTCTTTACTCAATTCTCTACTTAATTTATTTAACAAATTATCATCGGGACTTGCCATAAGAATGTCGTCAATATACAATATTGCCAATACGACACCCCTATCTGTCTGTTGAGTGTACAGGCAAGGATCTATATTGTTAGATTTAAACCCTAGCTTAGTCATAACATTAGTAAATTTGTCATACCATTTCTTCGGACTTATTTTTAAACCATATAATGATTTATTTAATTTACAAACAAATCGTTTTCTAGTGTCGCTGTCAACTAATACTCCCTCTGGAATTTCTAAGTAAATATCCTCAGACAATTCCCCATAAAGAAAAGCCATTTCAACATCAAGTTGTTTGATTACATAGTTTAATCTATTTGCTAATGAAAAGAATGCTCTAATTAAAGGCATTCTTGTTACCGGAGCATAAGTCTCGCGAAGATCGTACTGATTTTTATCTTTGAATCCACGAATGACTAATCTACCTTTGTATTTGATTTCATCTTTTTCGCTTACTTTCTTTTTAAACACCCATCTAGAATCTATAATATTAGGCTTTTTATTTGCAATAGGTATTTTCGATCTTTCAACTACAGTATATACTTGCTTGTTTTTGATCGCATCGAGTTCATTTTTAATTGCATTAATCCAGTGTTCACTTTCTGGTGAATTAATAGCCTCTCGGTATGTTTGCGGGTCTCCCTGGATTTTTGCTAAAAGAGCATGATATCTAAGGTCACTGAAATCGCGATCAAAGTCTAATTTTTCTGGTTCAAAAGTTTCGGTCAAGAAGAACATAGCTTTTGCATCTTTCCTGGGTCTACCCCTTTTTCTTTTTGTCTCTGCGTCGTTTCTTTCAATTTCTACTTTACTCTCTTGATCTAAACTGTTCAAACCTGCTGTGTCGCACACGTCTCCAAAATTCAACTCAATTTGATCTAACTCTGTATGTTTACTGTAAAAGTCTTTGTAAGTTAAGTTTTCAACGAATCTTACATGTTTACTATCGTACAACTTATTTTCTCCTGGCACAAGAACTGTATATCCTGTGTTCAAATAGCCTAACAAGAAACCTGGCATCGCTTGAGGAGAAAATTTAGTATCTGTGCTACGGGCAATTTTAACGTATGCCGTACAACCAAAACGCTTGAGTTAACTTATGCATTCATATTGTTTAACAAGTATCTCGTTCAATGACGTTTTCATATTTATTGATTTGTGTGGTGTTCTATTGTAAATGTAAACAGCTGTTTTAACCGCTAGATCCCAATATGAATGTGGCAAGCCAGAGTCAAGCATCATGGCTCTAACTTTATTTTCAAGAGTTCGATTGAATCTTTCAGCGACGCCGGTGTGTTGCGGTGTGTCAGGGCAAGCTAGTTGCAATTCAGTAATTCATTAATCTTAATTTCCGCACTGATTTTCTTTTCTTTTTTTTTTATGAAAACTTTTAAATATTAGTTTTTTCCTTTTAGAAATTCATTTTCTATAAATATTTTAATTTAATGTAATTTCTAAAAATTACTCTATTTTAACTTTCTATTTGTTCTTTTAAACGGCGATTTTATCAAATCTACAGATGTCTGGATTACGGATATCAAGCGCGCGATTGTCGTGGCCCAGAGAGAAACCACTAGAAATGTGTGTGGCCTACTACAAATGTGGCGCGGAAGGTCACAAAGGAGCAGTCTGCCAGGCTACCGAGGCGAAGTGCATCTTGTGCACTGGCTTGAAAGTAGACCAAGCACAGCTGAGCTACATGCCGGGCTCAGGACAGCGTAGAGCGTTTCGCGAATTACTTAGGCAGACGAAAGCCAAGCGTTAATGATGGACCGTATAACGGTCCTTCAAGCGAACCTCCATAGAGCCGAATTAGCTAACAGCCTTCTAACTCATAGCATATCTGAGACGAAGGCTGATGTGCTACTAATCAGCGACCAGTACTGTGACTGGAATGTACGTACCTACGTGGACCCACGAACCATCAGAGTGGACGAACACGGGGCCGGAAATGGCATTGTGTGGGTGAGAATCAGATACGTAACTTACGTGAGCTGCTATTTTACCCCGAACGTCCGTATTGAGCAGAGGAAAGACCATCATGGAGAACGTATGTAGACTGGATCTGATAGTTCTTAACGTCGGGAACACGTCGACATTTAAAAGGGTAGGGCATATTCGGCCGATTCCGGACGTGTCTTTCGCATCCAAAAATCACCACTACATCACATTTCAGTTGTACGATAAATCCCAATCGCAAAGAGTCGCCGAAAACCCTGATAGAATCTGGTCAGAATCAGGCTGAACACCGAAAAACTAGTCGAGGTACTGTTTGAAGGACAGGGTAATTTACCGACGACGAACGCCACCAATGACAGGGACGGAGCGGAGGTCTTCGTGAGGGAGACTATGGATCTCATTCACCGAGCCCGCAATGCATCCATGCTGCGGAAGGGATCATGACATGGAAAACGCCCTGCTTACTGGTGGTCGGACGAAATAGCGCAACTTAGAGTGAAAGCGAAACGCCTCACAAGAAGAGCGGAAATAACGGAAGACGAAACGGATGCAGCACTGTTGTCGATGCAGCACAAAGCAGCGCGCAAGCGACTCCGACGCGAGATCAACCAGAGGAAGGTACAGTACTGGAAGAACCTGACGGAGGTAGTCAATCGGGACTTGTGGGGCTTGGGCTACAAGATTGTGACCAAGAAACTCTGCGCGCTCAAAAATCACTCTTACGACGAGAATACCATGGCTCGAATCGTGGACACTCTGTTCTCAACACATCCGCCAAGACAGGACCAGGAGGAAGCCGCTGAAGTAGGTGATATTCCCCTATTCTACACCGAGGAGTTGCGGATCGCTGCCAAAATGATGCGGAGCTGAAAGGCGCCTGGGTCCGATGGGATACCAGCTGAGATATTGAAGATCATCGCGATTGAGAGCACCTACTCTATTGCTGAACATGTACAACACATGTCTTTAGGCGGGTGTTTTTGGCACTCCCTGGAAGGTTACGCGTCTCGTGTTGATCAGCAAAGGTAAGGGAGGTGATCCGCGGCTTCCGTCGTCTAACAAGCCTCTGTGCATGTTGGACCACGCAGGGAAGCTCGATGAGAGGTTGCTCAAAACACGGCTACAGGGAGGCTCTGCAGGCTGCCGGCGATTTGGCCGATAACCAGTATGGCTTCAGGAAACGGTGATCCACGGTGGACGCTATACGAGAGGTAGTTCGGCTGGGAAGGACACCATGGACTGGAAATCATTTCTCCAGGAACATCGCGCTTCTCGTTACGCTGGACATTAAGAACGCCTTCAACTTGCCAGGTGGCAAGACATCTTTGTGGCGTTGAACGAGTTCAAAGTCCCTGAGTACCTCATGTGGGTGACACGGGACTATCTAAAGGATCGTGTCCTCCGCTACGAAACAGACGAAGGTCAACGCGAGAAATATCTCAGCGCCGGCGTGGCTCGGGGGTCGATCTTTGGTCCTGATTTTTGGAAGATCCTGTACGATGCTTTGTTACGACTCGGGCTACCGGAAGAGGTGTACATGATAGCCTACGCTGATGATGTCGCTTTAATCATCATCGCGCGGGAGTTTGAAAAAGCACAATATCTGCTTAACCAGGCGATGCGCAAGATCTCGTGCTGCATGGGGGAACACGATCTCGCCTTGGCAGTCGCGTAGACATAGTTCGTGCCCTTAACTAGCAAACAGATTGAAACCATCTTCCCCATGTATGTGGGAGACGTGGAGGTTTTGACAAGGAGGGGGGCTATGTATCTGTAACTCAATCTAGACATTAAGCTTACTTTATTTCATCACCTAGCGTATGCAGCGGTTAATGCAGAGAAAAATACGGCGCAGTTGAGCCGTCTCATGGCGAGCACGAGTGGACTGAAAGCGAACAAGCATCGACTCCTCATGCCAGTCATTACATCCATATTATTGTATGGTTCTGAAATATGGGCCGATGCAATGGAGAAGGACTCATACCGGATTCGACTCACTTCCGTTCAGCATAGAGATTCTCTTAGAGTCACCAGCGCCTATCGCACGGTCTCGGGACCCTCAGTGCTCGTTATTGCGGAAATCATCCCGAACAAGCTACACGCGACGGAGCGCAAGCGAGTAAGAAAACAGAAGAGGACAGAACAACAGTCCATAGAGAGGAACGGGAACACACCATGGAAACATGACAACGATCCTGGACAACCACAAGCAAGAGAAAATGGTCAGCACGGCTGGTAGACCAGCTGGCCCCTTGGATTCATAGAAACCATGGGGAGGTAAATTACTACCTGACCCAATCGTATGGGGTAGGTTCAGAGCCCGAGTTGCATCATTGGTCCGCTGATTGCGACGATACGTTTCACACGTTTGTTGTCTTGGAAAAGTGGAATGAAGAAAGAACAGCTCTTTTCGGCTCGGTCGGATAATTCCCGCATGAGAACATCGTGGGCAAAATGCTGTCCGCCGAGAATAAGTGGGCCACCACGGGAAAATTGCCGAGACGGTCCTACGACAAAAGAAACGGTACCTAGACAGAGCAACCAACGAAGGCATGAATGAAGCGCTGGGAGATGTTCCGACACCCCAACATAACCTAGGGACGTCGGACGACTCCACGTAAGTGGACGAGGAGGGAGAAGATGGAACGCTTTCTTAACCGGGAGACGCTCATATTCTCTTATTTTATGAATGTCGTTGGAAGGGAGAGGGATAATTCTCCTTTCCGTTTGGAGATGAATGCGACGGTTCTAATACGCGTATAAATGAGACGGGTTATATCTGACGTTCCCTCGAATGTTTTAAAATTATAAATTTTTAAATTTGGTTCAGGTCAAGGCAGCAGCAGTTGTCGAGACGATACTAGAATGGCACCACCCTCAGATAATGTGATAAACGGTACCAGGGTGGGTTCCGCCAGAAGAGGAAAGAGTGGTAGGTTTTAGTGGGTCGGTTTGCGATGCAACGGCTGTATAGTTTTTCCGCGTTTTTGTTTATTTTATTTTTCGTCCTATATTATACACACAATTCATGCATCCCCCCCAACTAGCCCCACACTATCCGGCTGTGCGGACCCAGTCGGGTGTGCCTTAGGTGGCATTTCCTACATATTCACAAAAAGAAAATATATTATTGATATTATTGTACGGAATTTCGTTGAGGTTATAATAGTTCTCGAATTCGTCTTCTATTTATATTATACAATCACTCGATTTATTTCAAATGTCATGGTTAAAGTCGGTATTGTTATTTATTTTTATTTTTGCAATGTCGGTATTTTTGTTCGTATTTACAGCTGTTATCTGATCCACGCATTTTTGTGGGTCATAATATGGTTTGAGGTATTTTACTGGGTAATTATCGATTTTACGCTTTTTACTATCTATTAATTCATACACCAAAGGAGATATTAATTTTGATGCGTAAAACGAACCGTCGAAATTGTCTGATAATTTAGCTGAAATATAATTCGGTGCAGAAGGTAGTGTGTGAGTTCTTCTCAAAACTGCCTCTCCGGCCCAAATCGTTCGGGCAAGTACGCGTAGATTGTATTAATGCGCTTGTCGGTAGTATGAGTCGTCTTAATTTTTACTAACTATATAACGTAATATTTCTCTTCTGGATAACCTATCTGCCTACAATATGGGATCTCCAGCATCTATCTGTAAAGGTTGTTCTACGTTTCCTGTAATTATTGTATTAGTTTCAACTCTCTTCGGTGACTTAAAAATCCTGGTATGAATGCTGTCAATGTAATCCAAGCTGTGTTTATTGCAAATTATATTTCTCATAAATACTTGTCCCAATTTCTATGACTCTTATCAATATACGCGGAAATCATAGTTTGTATAACACTATTGACTCTTTCAACGGAATTGGCCTGCGGGTGGTAGGGTGGTGTTTGCGTTTAAATGATGCTATATTTTTCAGACATTGATTTTATGATTTTATTTACATACACTTTCCAGTTATCGCTCAAGAGCACTTCGGGCGTACCGTGCTTTAATGATACATTATTTTCAAATGCTGTTTCTATAGCCTTAGCTGTCGCCCTTTTTAACGGTTTAATTTCTACTCATTTTATAAATAAATCCATAAAAACAACAATGTATTGAAAATTATTTTTCGACGGCAGAAGTGATCCCTGCACGTCCAAAGCTACAACCATGCACAGCATTTCTACAACTCTATTTTCCATTTATCCATCGTATGATTTTTTCTCGTGTTTAATTTGTTGGCAATTTTTGCAAAATTTTACATGCTCGAAAACGTCTCGAAAGCCTGTTGGCTAATAGTACAATCTACTGAGTCTACGAAAAGTTTTATCACCACCAAAGTGACCTGCTCGAAGATCTGAGTGCCTCTCTTCTAAAATTTTCTTTCTGATATCAGTCGATACTACTAATTTCCACGCATCAGGATCTTCAATTAGGTCAGTCGAATGCTGATTTGGTCTGTGATAGTATAATTTATCGTTCTCTATTTTATAATTCGGAAATTTTCACTGCGTTCTATTCACGTCGCGTATCCTTCGGGTATACCAATTGTCTTTACGCGCTTCAATTGCGGAAATGCAACAAACTTCGACCTCATACATTAGGGTTAATGCACCAGGAGCATGCTGTAACATGCATTTACGATGTAATATTTTATAAAGGTATCTTTGCAATTTATACGTCCACCTGCTTAGCCTGTCGTGTGGGTAGCTTAATTTTTCTTGCCATGTTGAACTGCTGTGATCTGTAATAATCTAATCTTTTGACTCCTCACATGACAGCTAGATTCTGTTTCGGTAGCTGAATATTTTTGCTCGGCGTTCGTTAATGTACAAATCGCGTACGCGATCATGTGCTCGATTCCGTTCTGTTCATGTGTAAGGATTACCCCAAGACCTACGTTTGGACATGCTAACGTTGGAATAGTTGTTAAAGCTGTTTTGATTTTATTAAACGCCTCCTCTTGTTTTTTTCTCACAACCATGCGCGACACTGTTTCAATAAACTATTCATAGATGCGGCAACCGTTTAATAGTCCTTTATAAATCGTCTATACCATGATGCTATACCTAGCAATAATCGACAATAGGCTGTACTTTATCCTGGTTTACCTGTACACCCTTCTCATTAGTTACAAAGCCTAGGTATTTCACCTCGGACATACAAAATTGCAATTTTTCATAATTAATTATTAGACCCGCTTTCTTTAATTTGTTTAACGCCTACTCTAACCATTTCAGGTGTTCCTCAAAATTCTCGGTAGCCACAATTATATCGTCGATATAGCCCATGATATACGGTTGATACTTCGACCGAAAATTCTGTCGACTAATCTTTGAAAATCGACGGCAAAATTGCATAAACCCATTGGAAAACGTGTGCACTGAAATAATCCCATATTTGGCACGGTAAACGCGGTAATAGGTTCACTTCCCTTATTCAGTGGCATTTGATGGAATGCTTTTTGAAGGTCTATCTTAGATATATACATCGCGCTCCATGTAACTTCGATAAAATACTCGACATAAACGGTAATGAATACGCATCTTTTTTCGTGACCTTGTTAATTTGTCGGAAATCTAAACAAAATCGATACGAACCATCTGATTTACGAACCATGACGACAGGACTTGACCATTCTCTTCGCGACAGCTCAATTATTTCCTTCTCGAACTTTTTACGTATTTCGGCGTGCATAGATTCTTGCCTTTCGGCGAAGCGGGATAATACCTTTGCTTTATAGGAGGATGGCCCTGTATATCAATCACGTTTTCTATTAAATCGGTTGCTTTTAAAATCATCGGTGGCGTTTCTGTATATTCTTCAATAAATGAATCTAATCTTTGCTTTTGATTATCGGCAAGTAGTTCTATTCAATAACATGTATTAAAATATTTTTCAATTTGATCATTCTTCTTCTATCCTCATTCATTAATTCATGCGGTAGTTGTAATGATCAGTTTGACATTAAGTGTTCAATATACATTATGGAACTTTACTCTACACCATGTAACTCGCTTTTATTGTAAATGCATTGGCTTTTCTGCGAAAATGTTGTGTATATCTATAGAATCATCATAATTATTATTAATTGCTGCTAAATCCGGTATCACGCTTTTTAACGCGGGATTATTTTTTAGCTATCTCGTATGCATTTAACGTTGTGATTGTAATCTAATACTAATTGATCAAGTACATCGAGATCAGAAAATTTACTAGGTTTTATATATCTACGGCACTCTTCCTGTAAACCCATTAGTGCAAGTCGTAATTGTGTAGGTAACGCTAAAGGTGGATATAACCTATCGCATATTCCGCGCAACGCTGTTAAAAAATTTATCGCTGATTCTTCGGGACTTTATATATGAGAAGTCACATCTTCTAGTAGCCTTTCCTGATAATCTAGTAGCCCGCATCTTTTCCTAATATCCGACACAAAATCTGACCATGAACGCCATTTATCTTTATATTGCTCAGTCCATGCTGCCGCTTTGTCCTCTAATAAATAACATAAGCAATCTAATAAATCTACGGTACTAATTTTCGCTGCAATTCTATACTCGGTGACTCGAATCCAAAATTTTTTACATTTTCATCAGCTTCTCTGGAAAACTTTACTTTCCATTTCATCACGGACTCGAAAACACTTTTATCATTATGATGGTAGTGGTAGATTATCGACTCGTTCGGAAAGCCTTGATCTTGCTTTGGCGAGTCAATCGTGTCGCGATTCTGCTCGTTTGTCTGATGTTGTTATTGATGATTCGGCGTCGAGTGTGAATTTTCAGTTCATCCCGTCGGCTGTATGTCGCTCACGACTTCAAAATTTTCTACTGATTGCTCTAGGTTGATTGTTTGCTCGCTCGGTGGTTTTACTTGTTGCGTATTCGGTATGATTTCCGTCCGTATTTGTGGTCTCGCGCCGTTGTTCGCATTATATGCCACGCCTACCTCACTATATTTTTCCTAATTTTTTTCTTGTAATACCCAGTTTAAATTTTGCTGTAGATGTGAGATTTAAAAAACTATTTTTTTTAGATTATCATTGTCTTTATTAACCTGATTTGCTGCTTTATTATCGTCATCCGAATTTTTAATTTCCCCTGTTGGTTTTTCTTTAAGTTCTTTATTATTCGGAAGGATTGCTGTTCTTTTGATTAAATCTTCCACGTCTATGTTTCTTAAATCGTTAATTAGTACTTTTAAATCATAAGCCTTTGCTTTACTTCCGTTTAGCATATTAGCTCCCTCCGCAAGTGCGTCTTTATCAACCGGAATGACTTTCTTTGTATTTTCCGCCCCCTGTTCACCGTTTGCTATTTCTGAATCAGCTATATTTATCGGATGTTTAATTCCCGACAAAGTTTTTTTAATTCTACCCCGCTGTGATTTAATCGAACCAGTTACTTTAGAACGTAATTGATCTAATTTCGATTCTAGCTGGCTATCCGGAACCGTATTTATGATTTGTTCGTGGCAATCAATATTGGAATAAAATGATGACATTAAATCGTCCAGAACGAAAGAACCGCAGTGGTTGGAGTACGTCACTTACAAATACAATATAACTTTACCTTAAAATTTCCATTCTCTCTCTATATATATATATATATATATATATTCGAACAGAAAAATTTACAGAATTTAGACATTTATAGAAGTATAATAACTATCCAAACATTCACAAAATAATTTTACAAATTTTATTGTTTAATTTTAAATTGTGTTGTAATATCCAGCTTTTAATATTATAAATTATTCTTAAAAGTTTTATTTTCAATTCAAGTAAATTTTGAACAAATTTATTTGTAAACTAGTTTTCAATTTTTGCGAATTTTAAAATTTTTACGAATAGTATTTTTTATGTAATTGTAATTGTTATTCTTAACACCTATGAGATTTTAATTATATTTTAATATTCTAACAGAATAATTTCCACTTTACTTAATTTTCGTAATGCACCAATTTTTAGTAATTTGTGTCTTTGTGTGTGTGTGTGTGTGTGTGTGTGTGTGCGTGTGTGTGTGTGTGTACGTGTGTGTGTGAGGATGGATGTGGATGAAGATTACTCTGAGCATTCACGGTCAAAGTTACTGTTGCAAGGTTCAATGTTTTCGTTTTTTTGAAAGGAAGGAGGCTGTAAAAAATATTTTTTATGTTTTCTATGTCTTTTTGTTTTTTAGCGGTTTTTCGATTTTTGACTTGTAGTTTTTTGTGTTTTATGGTATGTTTAAAATAATGTCATCAATTCAATTTTTATACATTTGAAAGAGCATAAAATTACCTATCTTTTCCGAACAGAAGTTTTAAATAAGCTACTTTCTTTTTTCTGTTATACACGGAACGTCGTGTTATGTTTAAACTGTGACCTCTAGGAAATATTACATGGAAAATTATGATAAAATTGGAGGCGTATAGGAATATGGCTAGGAATATTTGGTACAATTTTCAAGCCTTTATCCTTCTCTATTTTCAAGAAATAAATAATTTTGTAAAAAGATTCGTATTTTTTGGCGAAGGGTAACTAAAGTTAAATGTGATTATTGCTTCTGAAAAATTCCAGAAAGGTGACTTTTCGGTATCTCTTGAAACTGTTAGTAGCCTAAATTATAATGATCTTTACATTCAGAGTTATTCGAGCTTATGCTTTCATTTAAATTATTTTTTGATCATTTATATCTCAATAACGGAGCGGTTTTCTTTTTGCAAACCAGGACTCATTTTATTCGATATTTAATAATGATTCTGAATTCAGAATATATTTTGAGATTCATGAGATAAGGTAAATTAGTTTTGTATTGTAGAAATAGTATTATTTTTTAATTCTTACTTTATTTATATTTATTGGACATATGTCCCCGCTTTCTTGGCACTCCGATATGTCACAATGAATATGTGATTTTGAATTTTTCTACATTGGTTTGTTGTGTTGTGAGATGTTTGTCGAGGGAAACCCATCACCTTCTTAATAGCGTCTCAGACACTTTTGAGGAGGCACTTACGTCCTGCATCAAAGCGCAATGCGTAGTCGGAGATCTTTTCCAGACGATAAACTCGAACCAAAAATTTTCGAGAATTTTAATTCAAGCGTCTTATATGTTGAGCCAAGGGGGGCTATATGGTCGCTTCATTTTGCATTTGAAAGAGTATAAAATTACATCTAAACGGTGGTATTTCCATTGTTTATAACTTCTCCATTGGTATTTTGAAATATTGATTGAAAAGGTATTTGAAGATTAATATAATGATGTATATCAGTATTTTTTATGTCTTATTTCTTATAAATCTGGGTAAAAATTATACGTATGACCATTTAATTTGTATACGTATGATCATTTAATTGTACTCTAAACCCGTTGGAATGAAATTTCACTCATTCGAAGTGAAATTCCACTCGAAGATTGGGTGAAATAAATCACTCTAGTTAGAGTGGACTTTTAACTCTAAAAATAGAGTGGAAATATTTTATTATTTTAGCGTACATACTTTCCCCATGGACATCGAAGAAAAACTAACGTTTTTAAATGGTGATTCAAAATAAAAAATAAATTATAAGATTTATCTAATTGTTTTTATTTTATAACGATATTTCGATTTTTGAATTTTAGTTTTTCAAGTTTTTGGATATGTTAGAAATATTATGATAAATTTAGTGTAAATACATTTAAAAGAGCATAAAATTACTTATATTTCATATCACCAAATTTTTATTCGACACTTTCTTTTCTTTTGTTATAAACGAAAACGTCATATTTAGCTTAAACGGTTAAATCTCGGAAATATATGATGAAGCAAAACAGCAGCATTATATCTAAAACTTTTGGATAAGATAACTTTTTTCTATCGCTTAACTGTTTTCTGTTTGTAGACAATGAAGTTCTTTAATTTTCAAGATATTTAAGTTTGTATAAATTTTTCTTTTAATTTTCTCATTTTTATGAAAAATTGAAAATAATAATAATTTTAAAAATTAAAAGAAAAAGTAATTTTAGATCATGATGAAAAACAGATCAGAAAGCTTCCTTTTTAAAAAAGAACATTTTTAATAATAATAAAGCCAACGGGCCTACAACAGTACCTCTAAGGAGACGTGGAAAAATGTAATTTAAGCTAATAGTGTACTTTTAATAAAAAATTACTTTTGAGAAACCGACAATGATAAATCAATACACATTCTTTGAGATGCAAATTAAAAAGAGATATGGCAATTTAAAATTAATTTATTAGAACGCAATTTTATATTAGAACAATTAATTTAGTTTGATGAAGCTAAGTGCTTATTCTATGAATCGATAGATATATTTTCAATCGCATTTTTTCCTAATTAATCCTAAGGGTTAATTAATCCTAATTAATCCTGCGGCGGCTCAGTCGGTAGAGTGTCGGATTCCCACGCCGGTGACCCGGGTTCGAATCCTAGTCTCTGCCGATTGATACAAGCACCTCTGTAAAAATTACATGTGCTTTGTTTACAAACACACCGCAGACCCCCGTCGTCGATTAGCACCACATGGAAGCACAAACATGGCGACGTTAAATAATAATAAAAAAAAAAAAAAAAAAAAATCCTAAGGGTTAATAATGAAAGCTTTTGAAAATTTAAATAAATGTTCATGGTAAGAATGTGGAGGGCATAGAATGGCGCTTTGTTAAAATATTTATTTATTGCAGAGAAAAAAATATAAATGTGATACCGATATAGAAGGGATTTTTATTTTTCTTTCACGTCTCCTTAATGCACAAACTCTCTGTCGATAATAAGAATTTGTTCCGTTTAATGAGGTATACATTTTAATAATAATTGAATTGTATAGGTAGAAAGCTCGATTACTGATGGAAATTGGATAATAATTGTAGACTTTGTTGATCACTACGAGTGTGTTTGACTAAGCATCTTCCCTTCGATACGCACAAATATTTAAGAAATAAAATTATAAAATTAACAAACAATCAAATAAAATTAATAAATAATATATTAGATGCTAAACGATATATTGTTTATTTTCAGTACATAAAGAAGACAATTAGAAGAAGAAATCACCGAGAAAAAAAAGTTAAATTAGATGCATTCTTCCAAAGATTCTTCCAAAGACCGCACGCGGCGTTCAGTGCATAGTGTATATAATAGGGGCAACGATAGAGCAGAGTCGTGCTCGCGCTGCAACGGCTCTTCTCCCCTCTATGTATACTTTGTGCTTCGCTGCCGGTTCGACGCTTGCTTCGACACGGTACTCCACCGACTACTGCTGTATCAACTGCACGTCTCTCCAGCACACAGACGACACCGTACAGCATTAATGGAGAATCACTTATTAGAAGATATATATATATATATATATATATATATATATATATATATATATATATATATATATATATATATATATATATATATATATATATATATATATATATATATATTAGGCTGACCCTTATTTACCAAATTGCATGGATACTGGCTCCCCTCACCGAAATCGATAGTTTCTACCTAAAAACTAAGAATGCCGCAAAAAAGACCGATTAAAAAAGCTTTTAACCCGTTTCACTTTCGTAAAACGCTTTTTTTACTGTTTTTTTTCAAAATTTTCATGTTTTTGAGCTCCCCCTTCTCTATAAATTTTTTTAGGAACTTCCAATATACTTAGATAATTAATGTGGGTGTAAACAGAGCCTCTAGTTGTGATTTTGGGAGAAAATTTTTTTTTTGGCCAAGATTGAGGGATTTATTTCAGTTAAAAAATCAGAAAAATTCCCTTTTTCCGCGGTTTTTCTAGTTTACCGATGGGTTACCGCCCATCGAGGTGGAAATAAGTTTTATAGCCAAAAAGTAGAGTTTAAAACCTTGAATTTCGTTTTTTAAACAAGTATCTAAGAGCTTCCGTAACCGTGATATGAACATCCGAAGATGGGAAGAAAATCGAAGAATGAAATCTGTGAACCAGCTGATCGAATTATTAGGTTTTTTAAATCCATAAATCATCACCCGATCGCAGCGCTGCCAAGGCTTCATGCGCCCAGTTTTGAAAGCTTAGCTAGTAGAGTCATAGAATATATATCAATAGATTACAAATTTAGACATAAACCGATGGCGGGTGATTGGCGGGTGCTGATTGCGCGTATAAAAAACTATCGATTTACATTGCAAACAAAATTTTTTTCTATTTTATTCAATAAATAATAACAATTTATCATTTTATAGTACCCAGAACATTTTATTTAACAATTAAAGAACTATCCAACGCGAATGTGTAAAGTCAGATTGTTAATAATTGAATTCGCAAGTTAAGACGTCACTAGAGGGCGCTGACATCAGCTCTGTAAGTTATACGAAAACAACGTGACCTTAAGAGGCATGATACAAATTTTGTATTAATTGTAAAAATTTGTCCGTTTTTCTCAAACTTTTCACATTATTTTTTATATTTATCAATAAAAAATATATATTACAATATTTTAAATATGCACTCAGTATATAGAAACAGTGAATATAGACTTATAAGTTATGGGTTACGTTTGCTTGGTATTACTTACAGAGTTTTCATTTTTATCCGCTAAGCTTGCCACCCTCCCCTTAACTTGCGATTGTGAGTCTGTTATTTTTTACGTGCAAAGCCCCTTAATAATACCGTTGATAATACTATCTGTATGTGTTTACCACATAAACGTAAAACTGTCAACTGTATGTGTTGTTTTGCAGTTGTAAAGTAAATATCGGTGATTCTCTGACAAATCGAGTGCTAAAAATTTCGATCTCTCTTGAAACAGATTTTTTTGTTATTAAGGTTCGTATGAGCATCCCTGAATTTTTTCAGATTTTTTCCATCACTTTCTACCGATTTACAGAGGCTCAAAGTTGCCATTTTAAGTTTTTTTTGCTTTTTATGCCTATTTTAATTAATTGAAAGCTCCAAAAGTAGATAGGCTGTAGGCATACTGGCTCACGCAGGTTCTGTATCACCCCCTGCCCTGCCAAAGTGATACAGAATCGGTCGTGTGTATAAGGCATATCCCTGTTTGTCCCCTTCTCCAATTTTTGAGCATTCGTATTGTATGTTTTAAGCCCCTCCCCTAGATTTACCCCCTCTCAAAGTGATACAGAATCGGTCGTGTGTATAAGGCCTATGCCTGGTCCCTTCTCCAATTTTTTGAGCATTCGTATTGTATGTTTTAAGCCCCTCCAATGGATTTACCCCCCTCTCAAAGTGATACAGAATCTGTAGTGTGTATAAGGCCTATGCCTTAATCCCTTCTCCAATTTTTACCAGATTCGTATTGTGTGTGTTTTAAGCCCCGCCTCAGAACTGTCCCCTCTTAATGTGATCGAGAATTCGTATCTGATTTTTTCTATCCCCACTCTGTAGGCCCGAATACGTAAGCGTTTTACTCTCCACCCGAAGAGGGGGAAAAGAGCAGCCTCTTTGCTCCTCTTTTCTAAGAAACAGATGGCATGCGTAGGAAATGGAAAGTAGCCGAAAAGAATGAAAAGAAAGGGTCAGCCTTTCTTTCCTCTGCTTTTAAAAATAGATGGAACGTTGCTCACTGACTTTGCTAGCAATACACGTCTTCGTCGCAGGTATGCGCTGTAGATACGCGCAGATAGCAGGAAGATTGCATCAGTAAACGGCCTTCGAGAACTTACTATGCGGAGGCATTCGGAAATTTATTTTTCTTCAGGCTGATACGCTACTATTTTTTTTTTCGCTAGAAACGAATTTATTACAGTAAAGCATGTCGCAAGTTTGAAGGTCCTCGCACAGGTAGTAGTAAATTACTTTCCAGCAATAAATAACCTTTTGAGAAAGGCATACTACGCGCATACATTCGAAAAGTCTATTTTCGGGCCAAAACCCTGTCAGTTTTTCTCCGCAATACACGCTATACTACAGTAAGGCATAGCGTGTGTTAAAGGTCCTTGTGCAGGTAGTAGTAAATTGTCCCCAACAATACACGACCCTTAGAGAAAGGCTCACTGCGCGCACGCTTGCTTTTTTTAGGCCTATACGCTGTCAGCTTATCGGCGAGAAAAGATTTATTACAGCAAGGCTTGGTACAGGTTGAAGGACTTCGCGCAGGTAGCACTTTTCCCAGCAATAAACAACCTTTTGAGAAAGGCATACTGCGCGCATGGATTCGAAAAGTCAATTTTCGAGCTAAAACACTGACAGTTTTTCGGCGAGAAACGATTTATTACAGTAAGGCATAGCGCGTGTTGAAGGTCATTGTACAGGTAGTAGTAAATTGTCCCCAACAATACACGACCCTTGGAGAAAGGCTTACTGCGCGCACGCTTGCTTTTTTAGGCCTATACGCTGTCAGCTTTTCGGCGAGAAAAGATTTATTACAGCAAGGCTTGGTACAGGTTGAAGGACTTCGCGCAGGTGGCACTTTTCCTAGCAATAAACAACCTTTTGAGAAAGGCATACTGCGCGCATGGATTCGAAAAGTCAATTTTCGAGCTAAAACACTGACAGTTTTTCGGCGAGAAACGATTTATTACAGTAAGGCATAGCGCATGTTGAAGGTCCTTGCGCGGGTAGTAGTAAATTGTCTCTAACAATACACGACCCTTAGAGAAAGGCTTACTGCGCGCACACTTGCTTTTTTTTAGGCCTATACGCTGCCAGTTTTTCGGCGAGAAACGATTTATTACAGCAAGGCTTGGTACACGTTGAAGGACTTCGCGCAGGTCGCACTTTTCCCAACAACTTTGACGCCAGCTTCTAGAGATGCACTTTTTCGTCATCAAGATTGTAGAAACTTTCACGAAAAAAATGTGTAGGCGTGGATGTGACCGACAGGGAGGTGGTTTTTAAAAAATTCTTGGAGGAAAATTTCTGCAAGGCAGGCGTTATTCTAATTAAGGGAGGAGAATTTTTAACCAATCGCAGAATTTCTTGAAAAAGTGAAAGAAGGGGTAAGCTCTTCTGACGATATAAATTCTATGGCGCAAACTAGGGTCAGTCAGTAAACTTTCAAATTTCAAAAAATATATCAACTTGAAATTTGAAAGAAAAATTCGAGATGGCTTCAAATAGCAAGACGAATTTGCAAATGATGCGGGATCGTATCCGGTGGCTTATTTCTAACGGGCCCACATTGCTCATGATGCTTGACCATGTGTCGTGGGCAATGGATGCGATACATTCATGTAAGTAACATTTTATAGAATTTTATTAATAAAAATTAAAATAATATTATGTTAAATGTTTATTTATTTTTCAGTACCACCACTACCCCCTGTTGCTGCTATGCAACAGTTATACGAGGGAATAATACCTCAAGAGAGCGCACCGGTTGCTTGCTCGCCGAGATCAAGGTCGAGCTCGTGATCCAGGTCGAGTTCCAGTTCGAGTTCCAGCTCGAGCTCTAGTTCCAGCTCTAGCTCGAGCTCAAGGGGCAGCTTAAAGGCGGCGAAAGGAAAAAATATACACGATGTTGGTCGGATTCCAAAAATTTCATCGCCGAGCAGCAGCAGCGGCAACAGCAACAACGAGCGAAAGAGGAAAGCTGAAGGTAACTATTTTTTTATTCATTTTTTTTATGTAAAACTTAAATAAGGTAAAGTGCCCAGTACTTGGACGAAACGAAAATTGTGACCAGTACTTGGACAGTGACAAAAATTGTAATTACTGATAAAGATGATAAAAATATGTATTCGTTGGCATTCAGTCGGATAGTTTATGATGTGTAGTATATAATTTAACCAAAATTATGTTAATTTACGTCTTAAATTTGTTATAAACGTAAATATAACATTTTGAGGTTATGTCGAGAACTATAATATGCCGAATGTATTGTCCAAGTTTACGTCCACTGCTTTTTCTGAACCCAGGAGTTGGACACATTTAATTCATATGTCCAACTACTGGGTCCTAACTATGTCCAAGTACTGGGACCAGCTTGGCATATGATGTCCAACTACTGTGACGTATAGTTGAATTTTTAAACTTACTTTATTAGTATAAAAAAGTATGTAAGCGTATTTTTTCCTGTACTAATAATAGTAAAACATGCCGAATTAACGATTAGATTAAAGATTTGGGAAAAATATTGAGTTTCGGCTCTATAAACACTGATTCCGTATTTTCGTTTTAAAAAGTGTCCAAGTACTACCTAATTTACCTTAATATAATAAATAATAATCTAATAATTTGTTTTTTTTTCTTTTCTTTTATAGATGAAGCTGAAAACCAGCCGAGGCCGAAAACGCCTTCCACGCCACCCCATTTGCATACGATGAAGTCACCTTCCAGGTCGACAAAGATTGGTAAGAAATACGAAAATTTAAAATTTCATTTTATTTTAATATTTATATTATATTATATTTTAAAACTATTTTTTTTGCAATTTTTATTTTTTCAGATCTAGTGAAGGACGACAAAACTTCGCTTCAAAGTAAGCAAGCGAAACGAGATTGGCTGCGAATGCACAGCCGAGTGCAGGATAAAACGAAGATAGCAGCAACCGTAGCACCACCACCGTGACCATCAATAGTAAAACCTCGCATCGTAGAAGATGTGACATTCATCGAATAGATATTATGTAATAATATATATATATATATATATATATATATATATATATTAATAGTAATATATATATATATTACATAATATCTATTCGATGAATGTCACATCTTCTACGATGCGAGGTTTTACTATTGATGGTCAAGGTGGTGGTGCTACTGTTGCTGCGAAAAACGAAAACAAGTTGAAAAAATATTTTTTCATTATATTCAAAAAAACACTTATTACATTAAAATTAATATATAATAAAATAATTATTTTTTACATATATATATATATATATATATATATATATATATATATATATATATATATATATATATATATATATATATATATATATATATATATATATATATATATGTAAAAAATAATTATTTTATTATATATATATATATATATGTAAAAAATAATTATTTTATTATATATATATATATATATATGTAAAAAATAATTATTTTATTATATATTAATTATATTTATTATAATATAAAATAAAGCAATGTAAATCTTTATAAATACAACAAATGTTCTTTTTTTCTTTTTTTAAATGGAAATAGTGTTTTGCACATTGATATTGTCTATATGATGAACAATGCTTTATTCTAATTAATGTAAAATATCCGCAGTAACACCCAGGTGCACCCTATGTTTGCTATAGATTTTATCTATTATATTTTAATTTTATATTTGTGAAAGAATAATATCGTAAAATGATTTTTCTTTTAATTTTTTTTATTCAATCATCAAGCTTCTCTTTTTTTACAGAATATTTAATAAAAATTTATTTCCAATATACACATGAGTATGTATTCCTTTTAGAAATGATATCTACTTCATCTTGGCCAAATTTAGCATCCAAATAATCTAGTAGCTATGCTCGTATTGAGATAACGTTATGTACAGCGCATATAGGTTTCCTTCTAATACGGAAAATGTGATTAAAACATACGTAATGCTTATCGCTCGATAACGTTTCTAGTGATGGACATCCAAAGTCTTCAAAGTTTGAAATTAATCTGTAAATAAAAACAAAAACGTAAAAAATATGAGCATAGAAAAGTAAAACGAAAAGTATGAAAAATTATGAAAAAGTATGAAAAAGTATGAAAACGTAATGAAAAAGTATGAAAAAGTATGAAAAAAGTATGAAAAAGTATGATAAAAGTATGAAAAAAGTATGAAAAAGTATGATAAAAGTATGAAAAAGTATGAAAAAGTATGAAAAAGTAATGAAAAAGTATGAAAAAGTATGAAAACGTAATGAAAAAGTATGAAAAAGTATGAAAAAGTAATGAAAAAGTATGAAAAAGTATGAAAAAAGTATGAAAAAGTATGATAAAAGTATGAAAAAGTATGAAAAAGTATGAAAAAATAATGAAAAAGTATGAAAAAGTATGAAAAAAGTATGAAAAAGTATGATAAAAATATGAAATAGTATGAAAAAGTATGAAAAAAGTATAAAAATAGTATGAAAAAGTATGAAATGTATGAAAAAAGTATGAAAGTAGAGTCATATTATATATCACTTACACATTTGGTATGAGATTTCTTAGCCATTGCACTTTCTGTTCTCCCTTAACGAATAATTTCTCAATCCCTTGCGAGCAAATTTGGAAAATTCGTTGAAGACGATGATAAGGAATATCACCAGCGTCCCATGCAATTCCATGATGATACTTCTCCACCCAGTGAGTCATACATTTTTCTTCTGCTGTCAGTTCTTCCAATGTCATAGGAGGTTTAAAGAGGTATGCAGTCGGTAAAGCAGTTTTCTTTAAATTGAGAAAACTTACTTCTTTGAAAATGAAAGAATCATCTGCTATTCTTTGGAATCCTTGAATGTCACAAATATAAACATTCTCTTCTTGAAATTGCAGTATGGCATTTCTGAACATCAAGTCGTAGTCACGCGTTCTAGCCATCTTACAGCTCTGTAGTTGATAGTTCAGTACGAAGTGAACTCGGAGAATGAATAGGAAAATTCTCTCATCCTGATTTTATGACAAGAAACTCCGCCTCAGGCTCTTTTAGGATTGTTCGTTCAAAAAAGAAAGTATATTCTTGATTGGAGGGATGAAAAGCCGCTTTTTGGTTGGTTGAAACGCAAGAAAATTCATCCCCCCTTTAAAAAATCTCCTTCCTCTTCCCAAAAAGAACTCTTTTAGTTGGTTCAAATGAAAGAAAATTCATCCCTCCCTAAGAAAATCTCCCTTTTCTTCATTTTATCCTTGGTCAGTTATTTGAATTTTCTACCTCTACTTACGTCGACATTGCATACAAAAAGGGTAGCAGTTTCTTGGATAAGTACAGTTCATCTATCGCGTTTAACGAGTTTTAGTCTTGACTATCGTGCACATTTGTGAAGTCCTATTCTAGTGCTATTACAGTGAGAAAAAAGCAAATATGGCATCCATCGATCTTTTTGAACGCCTTGTTCAGCTTCTTCGTGATACTGTACAAAGTATAAATGATTTAAGTAATAACGATATTCATTATTGGTTGGACATGTGTAATTCAACCATAAAAGAATTAAATGAAAAAATTGCAAAATCTAAACTTACAAGAGGAGAGAAACAGAAATGTCAAACTTGCATGACTCATATTTCGTGCATGCAAGTTGAATTTGAACAACATCTTCAACGAGGAGGTAATCTACAATCTGAGAAAACAGAAGCTAGTGTAGAGTGGCGAGACGTCCAGTCGGCATTCCAAAATCGAATCAAGACTGGCGTAGTTGTAAATATAAAACACATGGACATTCTGAGTTTCTAAAGTGATGCACAAAAGCTCTTCAAAGTTAAGGCACAAGAATGTTTAGAAGAATACAATGCTGTGAAAATAAATTCAGATTTTATCTCCGAATTTTCTATGCAGAAAAATGGAGAGGAAACGACCGATATTAAATATTTCACGAGTGAAAGTGCTACAGTATACATGTCAACAAATTTAGAGGAATGGTTTAAAGACTATATCAAAGAGCCCATTCTTACACAACTAGAAGAATTTCAGGAAAAAGATTCCGGCTGGACATTGAAGAGTATTAAAAGTTTGTGTATAAATATGAAAAAATATTCTCCATTCAAGGGCTGTTCTTATATTCCTCTCCCTAAGTTTATAGAAAACAAAAAAGCATGTGTTAATGTTCATAACAATGACAATCAGTGTTTCAAATATGCTATTCTTTCAGCATTATATCCCAGCAAATATAATTCCAACAGAGTTAATCAATATCGTGTACATGAGAACGAGATGATCTTTAGTGATATACAGTTCCCAGTAAAACAGAAAGATATTTCAAAATTCGAAAAATTGAATAATATTTCAGTAAATGTATACATGCTCAGAAAGTATGGTTCAAAATTTGAAGTATCGCCTTGTCACGTTACGTTAAAAAAGAAGGCTGAACAAGAAAATCAAGCAGAAGAGGAAGATCAACATGTAAATATACCAGAAAATAATAATCAACCAGAAAAGAAGGGTAGACATGTAAATCTACTTATCATTCAAGATTTTTACATTGATGAGCATGAAGAAAATAATTTTGCTGGTGGTGATGAAAGTATGCCTAAATACCATTACATTTGGATCAAAAGCATGTCTCGTCTTCTGGGTTCTCAACTGTCTAAAGCTAATAGAAAATCATACCACTGTGAAACGTGACGTTTTCTACCATCATCATTGGAAAAGCTCGCATCATATCTACAAAACGTGCCTATCTACAAAAATCATATCTACAAAAATCATCAATGATGATGGTAGAAAACGTCAAGAATCTATGAATCTAAAGCTGATGTCGCAGTCATCTATGTATTTCGTGAACGAAATATATTTCTCCTTATTATGAGGTATTAGACTAACTCGTCCTTTCATCACTGTAGAAGTAGCGATCTCTTTCAAAATGAAGTGAGTATCATAATTGATGTTATGAAAAACAACGGGAATGAATCTTCAGTTCTTATAATTCAAATTACATGAATTGTGAGCTGCACCTCTGAAACTAAACAGAAAAAAGAATTCATTTTTTTTTTTTTCTTTGGGAATCACCAAAAATTAATTTTAAATATAACTAAACTAATAACATACCGTCCTGTAGAATGACAATGGTCTCGCACTGCAAGTTCTTCATCACGGATTGATTTTCGACATATATGACAAACAGTTGACCTCTGGAATTCTTCTAGAGCTGTGAGTTTCATTGGTTTAGGATTCTTGTAGAGATGATCTATCTTCTCACTTATTGATTTTAGTTCTCGAACAAACCATTCTGCAGGTGTCTCTTGATCTCCAAATTATTGTCTGTAAGATTTATAGACAGATAATCTGTCATCAAAGCTGCATTTTGTGTAGTAACCTATGCTGTATGCTTCATGTAGTTGAAAAGCATTCTCATTCTCAGTAGGCTTCAATAAACATTCAAAATCAGCATAAATAACGAAAGGAACTTTTTCTCTCTTTTTGTAATCTTCGAATTTGAGAATGTTGTTCTTTGAGTCTGGCAGATTGATTCGGCAATTATTCATATTTTTACAATGATTTTCATGAATTTACAATCTTTTTTCATTATAGAAAACTTGTAAACACGTTTCACAGTGGTATGATTTTCTATTAGCTTTAGACAGTTGAGAACCCAGAAGACGAGACATGCTTTTGATCCAAATGTAATGGTATTTAGGCATACTTTCATCACCATCAGCAAAATTATTTTCTTCATGCTCATCAATGTAAAAATCTTGAATGATAAGTAGATTTACATGTCTACCCTTCTTTTCTGGTTGATTATTATTTTCTGGTATATTTACATGTTGATCTTCCTCTTCTGCTTGATTTTCTTGTTCAGCCTTCTTTTTTAACGTAACGTGACAAGGCGAAACTTCAAATTTTGAACCATACTTTCTGAGCATGTATACATTTACTGAAATATTATTCAATATTTCGAATTTTGAAATATCTTTCAGTTTTACTGGGAACTGTATATCACTAAAGATCATCTCGTTCTCATCTACACGATATTGATTAACTCTGTTGGAATTATATTTGCTGGGATATAATGCTGAAAGAATAGCATATT
The DNA here is from genome assembly GCA_949152435.1 of Gastracanthus pulcherrimus. Lineage (NCBI taxonomy): Eukaryota > Metazoa > Arthropoda > Insecta > Hymenoptera > Pteromalidae > Gastracanthus > Gastracanthus pulcherrimus. Next base: position 76,875,769 of record OX424573.1, read on the forward strand.
TGAAACACTGATTGTCATTGTTATGAACATTAACACATGCTTTTTTGTTTTCTATAAACTTTGGGAGAGGAATATAAGAACTGCCCTTGAATGGAGAATATTTTTTCATATTTATACACAAACTTTTAATACTCTTCAATGTCTAGCCGGAATCTTTTTCCTGAAATTCTTCTAGTTGTGTAAGAATGGGCTCTTTGATATAGTCTTTAAACCATTCCTCTAAATTTGTTGACATGTATACTGTAGCACTTTCACTCGTGAAATATTTAATATCGGTCGTTTCCTCTCCATTTTTCTGCATAGAAAATTCTGAGATAAAATCTGAATTTATTTTCACAGCATTGTATTCTTCTAAGCATTCTTGTGCCTTAACTTTGAAGAGCTTTTGTGCATCACTTAAGAAACTCAGAATGTCCATGTGTTTTATATTTACAACTACGCCAGTCTTGATTCGATTTTGGAATGCCGACTGGACGTCTCGCCACTCTACACTAGCTTCTGTTTTCTCAGATTGTAGATTACCTCCTCGTTGAAGATGTTGTTCAAATTCAACTTGCACGCGCGAAAGATGAGTCATGCAAGTTTGACATTTCTGTTTCTCTCCTCGTGTAAGTTTAGATTTTGCAATTTTTACATTTAATTCTTTTATGGTTGAATTACACATGTCCAACCAATAATGAATATCGTTATTACTTAAATCATTTATACTTTGTACAGTATCACGAAAAAGCTGAACAAGGCGTTCAAAAAGATCGATGGATGCCATATTTGCTTTTTTCTCACTGTAATAGCACTAGAATAGGACTTCACAAATGTGCACGATAGTCAAGACTAAAACTTGTTGACCGCGATAGATGAACTGTGCTTATCCAAGAAACTGCTTCCCTTTGTGTATGCAATGTCGACGTAAGTAGAGGTAGAAAATTCAAATAACTGACCAAGGATAAAATGAAGAAGAGGGAGATTTTCTTAGGGAGGGATGAATTTTCTTTCATTTGAACCAACTATAGTAGTTCTTTTTGGGAAGAGGAAGGAGATTTTTTAAGGGGGGGATGAATTTTCTTCCGTTTCAACCAACCAAAAAGCGGCTTTTCATCCCTCCAATCAAGAATATACTTTCTTTTTTGAACGACCAATCCTAAAAGAGCCTGAGGCGGAGTTTCTTGTTATAAAATCAGGATGAGAGAATTTTCCTATTCATTCTCCGAGTTCACTTCGTACTGAACTATCAACTACAGAGCTGTAAGATGGCTAGAACACGTGACTACGACTTGAGGTTCAGAAATGCCATACTGCAATTTCAAGAAGAGAATGTTTATATTTGTGACATTCAAGGATTCCAAAGAATAGCAGATGATTCTTTCATTTTCAAAGAAGTAAGTTTTCTCAATTTAAAGAAAACTGCTTTACCGACTGCATACCTCTTTAAACCTCCTATGACATTGGAAGAACTGACAGCAGAAGAAAAATGTATGACTCACTGGGTGGAGAAGTATCATCATGGAATTGCATGGGACGCTGGTGATATTCCTTATCATCGTCTTCAACGAATTTTCCAAATTTGCTCGCAAGGGATTGAGAAATTATTCGTTAAGGGAGAACAGAAAGTGCAATGGCTAAGAAATCTCATACCAAATGTGTAAGTGATATATAATATGACTCTACTTTCATACTTTTTTCATACATTTCATACTTTTTCATACTATTTTTATACTTTTTTCATACTTTTTCATACTATTTCATATTTTTATCATACTTTTTCATACTTTTTTCATACTTTTTCATACTTTTTCATTATTTTTTCATACTTTTTCATACTTTTTCATACTTTTATCATACTTTTTCATACTTTTTTCATACTTTTTCATACTTTTTCATTACTTTTTCATACTTTTTCATACTTTTTCATAATTTTTCATACTTTTCGTTTTACTTTTCTATGCTCATATTTTTTACGTTTTTGTTTTTATTTACAGATTAATTTCAAACGTTGAAGACTTTGGATGTCCATCACTAGAAACGTTATCGAGCGATAAGCATTACGTATGTTTTAATCACATTTTCCGTATTAGAAGGAAACCTATATGCGCTGTACATAACGTTATCTCAATACGAGCATAGCTACTAGATTATTTGGATGCTAAATTTGGCCAAGATGAAGTAGATATCATTTCTAAAAGGAATACATACTCATGTGTATATTGGAAATAAATTTTTATTAAATATTCTGTAAAAAAAGAGAAGCTTGATGATTGAATAAAAAAAATTAAAAGAAAAATCATTTTACGATATTATTCTTTCACAAATATAAAATTAAAATATAATAGATAAAATCTATAGCAAACGTAGGGTGCACCTGGGTGTTACTGCGGATATTTTACATTAATTAGAATAAAGCATTGTTCATCATATAGACAATATCAATGTGCAAAACACTATTTCCATTTAAAAAAAGAAAAAAAGAACATTTGTTGTATTTATAAAGATTTACATTGCTTTGAAATTTACTTACTTACTTATAAGATTTACATTGCTTTGAAATTTACTTACTTATAAGATTTACATTGCTTTGAAATTTACTTACTTATAAGGAAAACGAAGGAAAATGGAGGAAATGACAAGGGGAATAAACGAAAACAAGTTGAAAAAATATTTTTTTATTATATTCAAAAAAACACTTATTACATTAAAATTAATATATAATAAAATAATTATTTTTTACATATATATATATATATATATATATATATATATATATATATATATATATATATATATATATATATATATATATATTATTACCTAATATCTATTCGATGAATGTCACATCTTCTACGATGCGAGGTTTTACTATAGATGGTCACGGTGGTGGTGCTACTGTTGCTGCTATCTTCGTTTTATCCTGCACTCGGCTGTGCATTCGCAGCCAATCTCGTTTCGCTTGCTTACTTTGAAGCGAAGTTTTGTCGTCCTTCACTTGATCTGAAAAAATAAAAATTGCAAAAAAAATAGTTTTAAAATATAATATAATATAAATATTAAAATAAAATGAAATTTTAAATTTTCGTATTTCTTACCAATCTTTGTCGACCTGGAAGGTGACTTCATCGTATGCAAATGGGGTGGCGTGGAAGGCGTTTTCGGCCTCGGCTGGTTTTCAGCTTCATCTATAAAAGAAAAGAAAAAAAAACAAATTATTAGATTATTATTTATTATATTAAGGTAAATTAGGTAGTACTTGGACACTTTTTAAAACGAAAATACGGAATCAGTGTTTATAGAGCCGAAACTCAATATTTTTCCCAAATCTTTAATCTAATCGTTAATTCGGCATGTTTTACTATTATTAGTACAGGAAAAAATACGCTTACATACTTTTTTATACTAATAAAGTAAGTTTAAAAATTCAACTATACGTCACAGTAGTTGGACATCATATGCCAAGCTGGTCCCAGTACTTGGACATAGTTAGGACCCAGTAGTTGGACATATGAATTAAATGTGTCCAACTCCTGGGTTCAGAAAAAGCAGTGGACGTAAACTTGGACAATACATTCGGCATATTATAATTCTCGACATAACCTCAAAATGTTATATTTACATTTATAACAAATTTAAGACGTAAATTAAGATAATTTTGGTTAAATTATATACTACACATCATAAACTATCCGAATGAATGCCAACGAATACATATTTTTATCATCTTTATCAGTAATTACAATTTTTGTCACTGTCCAAGTACTGGTCACAATTTTCGTTTCGTCCAAGTACTGGGCACTTTACCTTATTTAAGTTTTACATAAAAAAAATGAATAAAAAAATAGTTACCTTCAGCTTTCCTCTTTCGCTCGTTGTTGCTGTTGCCGCTGCTGCTGCTCGGCGATGAAATTTTTGGAATCCGACCAACATTGTGTATATTTTTTCCTTTCGCCGCCTTTAAGCTGCCCCTTGAGCTCGAGCTAGAGCTGGAACTAGAGCTCGAGCTGGAACTCGAACTGGAACTCGACCTGGATCACGAGCTCGACCTTGATCTCGGCGAGCAAGCAACCGGTGCGCTCTCTTGAGGTATTATTCCCTCGTATAACTGTTGCATAGCAGCAACAGGGGGTAGTGGTGGTACTGAAAAATAAATAAACATTTAACATAATATTATTTTAATTATTATTAATAAAATTCTATAAAATGTTACTTACATGAATGTATCGCATCCATTGCCCACGACACATGGTCAAGCATCATGAGCAATGTGGGCCCGTTAGAAATAAGCCACCGGATACGATCCCGCATCATTTGCAAATTCGTCTTGCTATTTGAAGCCATCTCGAATTTTTCTTTCAAATTTCAAGTTGATATATGTTTTGAAATTTGAATCAGATGGATTCACAGATGAAATGATAGATCTTCTCAGACGGAAAGGTATATTTCCATATGATTATGTAGACGCATTTGATAAGCTATCGTCTACAAAATTGCCAGAAAAGAATGAGTTTTATAATAAACTAACAGATTCCCATATTGCTGAAGAAGACTAAAAGCATGCTGTTCGAGTCTGGGATAAGTTCAATATAAAAACATTGGGAGAGTATTCAGATCTTTACTTAAAAACAGATGTTCTACTATTGGCTGACGTTTTCGAAAGTTTTCGAGAGACATCTCTTAAAGCTTATGATTTATGTCCTGCTCACTTTTACACGACTCCAGGGTTAACATTTTCAGTAGCTCTTAAAATGACAAAGGTGGAATTAGAGCTTCTTACAGATATTGACATGATAATGTTTATTGAAGCAGGCATTCAGGGAGGAATAAGCCAGTGTTGTAATCGATATACTAAGGCAAACAATCCATACATGGGTTCTTCATACGACGAGAAACAGAAAACGAAGACACTCTTATATTTTGATATAAATAATTTGTATGGGTGGGCGATGGTACAGCATTTACCGATTGGAAAATTCAAATGGATTGACTTTGAGGCCAATCCAAGCTTCTTCAATACACCACCAGATTCAGATATAGGTTACATTGCTGAAGTAGACTTGGAGTATCCTGAGGAAATACATGATGAACATCGAGACTTCCCTTTCTGCGCAGAGCACCGTGCAGCACCTGGCTCAAAGCAGAACAAACTTCTCACTACTCTGAACGATAAGAAAAAGTATGTGATTCACAATCGAACACTCAAACAGGCGCTGGATAATGGACTTCGTTTGAAAAAGGTGCATAGAATTCTGAGTTTCGAGCAGAAGGCCTGGCTTAAACCTTACGTTGAATTAAATACTGAGATGAGAAAGCAAGCGAAGAATGAGTTTGAAAAACTCTTCTATGAATTATTAATTAACGCTGTCTATGGAAAGTGTATCGAGCGAGAGCGGTCTCGTGTTGATGTACGATTAGTAAATAAATTCACAGGCACATATGGGGCAGAAGCACGAATAGCTCAACCACATTTTCACAGCTGTGCAATATTTGATGAAAATTTAGTTGCTATTCAGCTAAAGAGAACAAGTATCACAAGAAACCGATATACGTTGGTCTTTGTATCCTTGATTTGTCCAAGACATTAGTTTATGATTTCCATTACTCGTATATGAAACAGCGAGTAGGAGAAAAATGTAAACTTCTTTATACAGATACTCATAGGTTGATATATGAAGTTGAGGACATTGATATGTATAAAATAATGAAAGAAGACATTCACAGGTTTGATACTTCTGGTTATGATGAGAATAATCAGTTTAACATTCCACGTGTCAATAAATAAGTCCCAGGATTAATGAAAGACGAATGCTGTGGCAACATCATGATGGAATTTATAGGTTTACGAAGCAAAATGTACAGTATTTTAGTTGATGGAGGAGAGACAGTGAAAAAAGCCAAACGTATAAAATCCAGCGTTGTGAAGAACAATACTTTCGAGGATTATAGAAGATGTCTTCAGGATCTTATTATTGTAAAACGTGATCAATGCAACATTCGTTCAAAATTGCACATAGTGCATACTGAAAGACAGAATAAAATTGCTCTTAGTCCTCACGGTGATAAGAGATTCTTATTGCCTGAGAGTACAGACACTTTACCTTGGGGTCATTTTCGAATCATGGATGAGCAGATGGCGCAAGCTGCACTTCGAATAGAGGAGGATGCTGAAAAACAAGAAATAGTGGTAGGGATGGAAGTGGAGAGGGGGTATGAAGTATCCAATGAAAGTGGGGCAACGCGAGTGGGGATGGATGATGCAGAAGATGAAAGAGAGGGGGAAATACGAGGTGGGGGTGATGCAGCCAATGAAAATGGTGAAAGGCGAGAGGGGATGACACTTTATGACAATGAATGTGAACAAATCAGAATTGAATATGATGTGTTAGAGGAGTTTATGCATGACTGGGATCCATCAATGGAGGGGATACTCTCTGAGGGAGGAGAGAGAAGGGATATATTACAGGAGGCAATGGAAAGGACAGAAATTGTGGTGGGGAATGAACTATATCAACAGACAGACCACAACGAGGAGCACATTCGAGCAACCGAAGAGTTCGAGAATTATCATCCTTGCGGGAAGAAACCAAGACTCAACTAAATTTCTAAGTAAGTTCACAGTTAATCCTCACCAATTTTCTTTTTTTTTTTTTTTTGCACTAACAAATCTTTTCTCTATTAAAAGTTCTTATTTTTTTACTTTTTCCAGAATGTATCTATCTACACTTAATAAGATTGCTGAACGCGACTTCTTGCCGAGGAAGAAAGTAACAGACTTGGAAAAAGATCATCAGTACATGGTGACAGCACTTAAGGAGGTGAAGACGAGATTCGGTACGAAGGTCGTAGCCGAACTCGACGAAAGTTTTCAAATCTTTTTACCAGAGAAGATTTCATCAGCCATCCTAAGAGATCAAGAGTTTTTTGACAGACTCTCCAATACTGCAAATAAAATGATTTTATTTGTGACATATCAGGGTGGATCTTCCTTTAAGTTTGAATGAAATACGCAGCTTGCTTTGAATATAATACTTATTTTATTCAGATTAAAACTTGTACATAATAATACATTAATAAATACAATAACATAATATGATTGCTTTCTTATTTACTAGTACCTACATTATTGCGTTTACATTAATATTTTTGGTTAAATCTTGGCTAAATCAAATAATTTTTTTTTTATCTATCCAACTATTATGCTCATTACTAAAGCCTAACCATTTAACATATGCACGATTTCCACTTTTCTTTAAAACTTTTTCTACTAGATAAATTTCTGGATACATAGTTTTCTGAATTTCCGTTTCATAAAAGCCGCCAGAGATGGGTTTATCATAATAATCTTTGACATGATAAGTTACCGGATTGGTTTTTACAACTCGTGATATTGTGAAAATTTCAGTAGACCAATTTGGTGTATAACCTTTTTCAAAAACATGTTTTATCTTACTTATCCGCACTTTATCTCCTACTTTAAATTTCGGTTTTTTCAAAGGTAACTTTTCATTTAGAAAATGCTTCTTGACCTCTCTTTCATTTGCCTGCGTAAAATTTTTAGGCTCAATTCCTATTGTCCGATGTTTTCTTGAATTGTAAGCTTTCACCAACTCAGGCAGGATATCCCACCATTTATAGCTCCCTTGTTTGCTGAACTCTATCCACATTGCATTTTTTAACGTTCTATTAAAACGCTCACATATGCTTGCATGAAAATTACTATGCGAAGAGTATAGGTTTATTTTGTACTTCTTCATGAGTTTCTGAAAGTTTGAATTGTAAAATTCTTTTCCTTGATCAGTTTGTAGATTTGTCGGTACGCGTTCTTGTTTCAGTATTGACTCCATAGCTAGAGCAACATCATTACCACTCTTTGACTTGATTGGTATAGCCCATGCATACTTTGAAAATGTATCTATGACAGTAAGTAAGTAGCGAAAACCTTTGTTTTCGTTGGCGTATCGAATCATTTCTACAAGATCATCTTGCCAAGTCTCATCTATTCCACGTATATCATATTTTCTTCGCTTGTAGATGCGGCAAACTGGTTTGTGCAACTCTTCAGCTATTTTTTGTCGCTCCATTTTTTTTTTTGATAATATGTTTAAGGTTTAAGAAAAACTTTTATTGAGTCAGAATTTTTTTTTTTCAAAGCATTCTTTCAATTTTGTCTCAAGATTATCTAATCGAATTTTAAGATGGGAAAGAACTTTATTGATTGTATTTAATTCAGTGTTTATGGGAATCTCTAAGTCAACTTTCGTTAAAGCCATTATGTTAGTTAGATTTCTAACTTCTTTACTTATAGTTGTGAGAAGCACTTCCAAGGTGACTGCATCATTAGGCTGACTTGGATAAGCAAGGTTACATAACCTTTTATTTTGTAAATCAAAATTACCATCTAATGTAAGATTATAACCAATGCCTGGTGGACCGCGACTCGCTTCTTGCGTGCCCTCAAGTTTTCTTCCGAACACGTCGAGACTCATGATGCTACTGATCTTATAAGAAAAGATGCATTTCAATATATATGTCCAGCTTCACGTAGTTCCTCAATGATCGATTGTATTTCATTGTCGTGATTGTTATTTCCAGCAGATCGTTCCGCAACTAATAATCGCAGTCGCTCGTTATCGATATAAAGATCTATAGAAGAATTTTTCTTTGCTATTTTATATTTAGGTATGAGGCCTCTTCCGGTGGTGGATTTATTTTTACGATCGCTGCGGAACATGGGTCCTATGATATTCATATATTTTCTACTCTTCGAAGTGCGTATACTCTCATCTTTGCTGTATCTTTTTCGATGAGCATTTGTTGCTTCCAGGATGCTGCGATAATTTTTTCGATCTGTTGAACTTATAAGATTGTCATCTGGTTGTTTCTTGAAGAGTAATTCCATTAGACCCCCACTTTTAGGATAACTTTTATCTCTCACTTTTACCATTTTATCATGAAATTGAATATCTGAATCGCTAATCATATACACTCCATTGACGTTCCGTACTCCGTATATGTTATAGATTTTGCTGCGGCTTTCATTTAACAATGATAAAAAGTCACTTGATTAATTTCCTTCAAGCGCAGATTTGAATGTTGAATTCATCATTGTGCCATCCATCGAAGAAAAATCAGCATCATCATCATCATCATATGCGGAACCCGACTCATTTATATCATTTACTATATAACTTGATCGATCGAATCTCAATTTCTTCCTCGGTTTCCTGTTGCTGTCTATATTCAAAATGTGATTAGAAGGTGGCAAGGTTTCGACTTTCGAATCGACGAGCTTCTCGAGTGGTGCAATGACTGGTTTGAATGTATCACCAATAACTTTTTCAAAATCTTCTCTCTCCTTTTTCAATAAAGAGTATTTTTGTTTAATAGCCTCACGTGCTCGCAAGAGCTCGCTGAGAATATTCTTTTCTTTCCTGAAGTCTGACATGCTAACGAGATGCTGTCTACAATTGAACTGTAAGTTTCGGATTCATAACTTCTTTTTTATTGCAAAACAGTCAAATCCTTTTCTGTATCTACCATCATCCATCACTCTATCTTTGTCGATAACAACAAATCCATACTTATCATTCTTCCAGCATTCAGAACAAAGATTTCGAAATTCATTGAAAGTTAAATCAGTATTGACATGATCTTCATAGATATGTTTTAGATTAACATCGTCTTGACGATAAATTACTAACATATTAATATTGTCCCTTACGAGGTGTTTCGGTATATGAGCGTACGACTGACATAGATAAAAGCTGTCTACACTTTTATGTCTTCCCATACAGAAAAATGCTCTGACGTTGTCCTGCTTCTCACAAGCCACATCATCAAAAATCATAATTGAATTTGGTCGGGCTTCATCTGGAGATACTACAGATTCATGCTCACTAAAAGGTATGATACACCTTTTATCGGTTCCAAAACTTTTTCGAAAAATTGATACTTTGGCTGATTCAAGGATTTAGAGTAAACATACAAATTTTCAAATCTAAGACCATTGGGATGTGTAATTAGAGCCAATAAACTATTTGTTTTTCCACAGTTAGATGGCCCGCAGAATACTACTCGTATAGTATCAGGTAGTAATTCTCCATGACGCTTCCTTCTCTTCTGTTTTCCGAAATCAAAGTTTGTGACGGGGAGTTTGACGTTCTGCTCGCTAAAATCCATGTTCACGTGTCAAAGTCTAGTTTGATATTGAACTGTGGAAATATAAACGCATGTTTTATATTTTGATCTTTAGTTATAAAACAACACTCGAAGAGAGATGATCGTACATAAATCTCGGAAATAACCAAAAGGTTATGGATTGCTTGATAAAGTGATCAATAACTTGCCGATTGAAATTCATCTTCCTGGATATCAATACTGTGGTCCCGGAACTAAATTGAAAAAACGATTGAAAAGAGGTGATCCTGGAATTAATTCGCTTGATCAGGCATGCAAAGAACATGACATAGTGTACTCTGATAAAAATGGAGATCGTAAAGCAGCTGACATGAAGCTCGCTAAGAGGAAAGTTATCATTCCACGTGTTCTTCCAATTCCATAAAAAATTGGTGGAGTTCTTCCGTTTCTCATACCGCTGTTCGCAGGACTAAGTGCGACCGGTGCTCTGGCAGGGGGAGCTGCAGGAATAGCTAAAGCAGTAAATGATGCTAAAGTTGCACAGCAAAACCATGAAGAAAGTAAGAGACATAATGAGGCAATGGAAGCTATTGCTTTAGGCGAAGGTCTCTATCTTAAACTATATAAAACTGGAATGGGATTATTTATGAAACCTCGTGTTGGTCATGGTCAAGTTAATAAAAAAAAAAAAACTTCGATTTAACTTTGCCAAATCGTCCACTGACTGACTATGATCTTCTAAAATATGCTCGTATGTTGCAAATTCCACATTTCCGAGGTGTTTCTATGAGAAATAATCTGCCTTCCGATGGTCCATGGAGTAATGAATCAGCTATTGTTAACTTGGATGACATTAAAAATAAAGGCACTCACTGGGTGTGTTATCGAAAACATGGTTCCAAAGTAATTTACTTTGACAGTTTTGGTGAATTGAAACCTCCCATAGAGCACATGTTATATTTCAACGTGAAAGAAGTAAAATATAACTATAAAAGATATCAAAATTTTGACTCATTCATTTGTGGTCATCTTTGTCTTCAATTTTTAACCGGAAGACTATAAAAGAGAAGATTGCAAACGAATGGGAATCATTCTCTTCCAATCAGTCATGGAAGACAGTTTCACTTTGAGTCTTTCAGGAAAATCTTCTGTTCTAGAAGCACAATATTTTCCTTCAATTTAACTACCTCAGCATAAAAATTTTGGTTTGGGTTTAGTTGAACTTTTAACATTCAACTCGATTCCCAATATGGACTATTCGAATAATAAACTTCATGTGAATGGAAATACGAGGGTAGTTCAATAAGTCTTTAGAATAAAGTATAAAAACAATTTTTTTTGGGTAAATTTTTTTTTATTTTTCAACATAATCTCCTTGGAGCTCTATACACTTGGTCAATCGCTTTTTAAGTTTTTTTAATCCTTCAGAAAAGTGCGTTTTCGGAAGTTCCTCAAAATAAGCACTTACAGAGGCAATGACGTCTTCGTTGTCCGTAAATCTCTGTCCACCGAGCCATTTTTTCAAGTTTGGAAATAAGAAAAAGTCACTGGGGGCTAAATCTGGTGAATACGGTGGGTGTTCGACCAATTCGAATTTTAGTTCTTCAATTTTAGCCATTGAAACGAAGCATGTGTGAACTCGGGCGTTGTCGTGATGAAAGAGAATTTTTTTTCTCGCCAAATGTGGTCGTTTTTTTTTAATTTCTTCTTTCAGCTGCTCTAATAATGATGCATAATACTCACCAGTAATTGTTTTACCCTTTTCCAAGTTTTCAATAAGTATAATTCCACGTGCATCCCAAAAAACTGTAGCCATAACCTTACCAGCTGACTTTACGGTCTTTGCCTTCTTTGGAGCTGGTTCGCCTGTGGAAATCCACTGTTTGGATTGTTCCTTTGTCTCAGGAGTGTAGTGGTGTATCCATGTTTCATCCACAGTCACAAATCGACGAAAAAATTCCTCAGGATTCCGACTTATGCGCGCCAAAAGAGCCTCAGAGGCGACCACTCTATTGCGTTTATTCTCAGCTGAGAGCAAACGCGGCACCCATCTTGCCGATAGCTTTTTCATGCCTAATTTTTCATGTAGAATTGAAACAACTGCACCTATAGATATCCTTGTGGCCTCAGCTAACTCACGCACTTTTAATCTTCTATCCTTCAACACCATATCGTGGATTTTATTGATGATTTCGGGAGTAGTTGCTTCTACGGGCCTTCCTGAACGTGGTTCGTCACTTATTGATGTACGACCACGCTTAAATTCATTTACCCAGTTATAAACCGTTGCTAAGGCAGGGGCAGATGTGCCATGAACTGAGTTCAATTCATTTTTTATCTCATATGGAGTTAAACCCTTTAAATGAAAATGTTTAATTACCGCTCTGAACTCGTTTTTTTCCATTTTTCTTAACAAGCAATTTTTTTTTTTTCAATTGGTTATAAAAACACGTAAACTCAGAAGATGTGGACTGTGACTGCACCATATATCTAGTCGAGAGTGGTGCTGACTGAAAACAGATGATTTGGAGCGATTCGCGCGCCATCTGTTGGTCATTCTAAAGACTTATTGAACTACCCTCGTATTATCACTATCCCTACTGGCAGTTACGAGATTAATGCTATTAATAAATTTTTACAAGAAACTTTGAAATCTAAAGGAATTGAATTTTCTTTGAAAGCTAACAACAATACTCTCAGAAATGAAATTAATTGCAGTCATTCGTTAGATCTCACTCCTCACGATTCAATAGGTCGTCTTCTTGGCTTTACTCCTCGCATTCTCAAGGAAAAAACTCATCACAGTTCGGATTTACCTGTGAAAATATTGAAAATCAACCGACTCAGAGTGGAGTGCAATATTACCGCGGGTGCTTACATCAACAACAAAAAAGTTCATACAATCCATGAGTTCTTTCCCAGAGTTCCACCAGGATATAAAATCTTGGAAGTTCCATCTCATGTCATATATCTACCACTCAGTGTCAAGTGCATAGATCATCTTCAAATTCAAATCGTAGATCAAGATGGAAATTTAGTGAATTTCCGTGGAGAAGAAATTAGACTACTATTAGACAATTACTATTAGATTCCACATCAAATCTGTATAATGGGCATTGTTTACAATTCTAGAGTGCATATAAGTCAACCAACGTGTCAATCGGTCATCAGTCGACCGAAGAAACTCAAACCGTTAACACGGAAGAGCATTCAGTTCCTCAGAAGCCTAGGTCTAAAAGTTCGTGGAGAAAATTCACGTGTATAATTCTCTGCTGCTTCCAGAAAAATGGACGAAATTCTAAGCATTCAATCAGGTGTCGTATTCGATGAGTCTATTGCTCATTACGAGGTTCACGCACATCAACCTTACTCGACACTAAGCTTTGATAATAGTGATGAAATTCGTATTTCTATCCAACATCAAGATCTATGTCTCTTACCATCGCGCAGTTCTATCCATGTATGTGGAAAACTGAAAAAACCATATGGAACAGCACTGACTAAAACTAAATTTGTGAACAATGGCATTTGCCATCTGTTTGATGAAATTCGTTACGAAATTAATGCTGTGGAGATAGATAAAAGTAAAAATGTTGGTTTAAGCAGTCTCATGAAAGGATGGACATCATTCAATCCGAATCAGACTCTCATGTTAGAAAATGCGGGCTGGCTTGACGTTAGAGAAGAAAGCAAAACTTTGGTAGATGCACACGGCAACTTTGACGTTTCCATTCCTCTGAGTATGATCTTGGGCTTTGCAGAAGACTATAAAAAAATTATAGTTAATGTGAAGCATGAACTCATTCTCACAAGATCAAGAAATGACTTGAATGCAATAATTCAAGAAGGTACTGTAGCAAATAGTGTAACTACATATGAAGACTACCAGGTAAAAATAACGAAGATAGAGTGGTTAATACCATATGTTATTGCATCTGATAAACAAAAGATCCAGCTGCTGAATTTCATTGGCAAAGATAATCCTATCTCTATGTGCTATTGATCTTGGGAGTTATTTGAATATCCTCTACTTCCGAGCACGAATAAACATGTCTGGACAGTGAAAACTTCAAATCAGTTAGAAAAACCTCGTTTTGTCATTCTCGGACTACAAACCAAGAAAAAAAATTTGAAAACTGAAAATGCCAGTCGATTTGACCATTGTGAGACTAGTAATGTGAGACTTTTCTTGAATTCTCAATATTATGCATATAACAATATGAATCTCGACATATCTAAGAATCAGTTCGCTGTTCTCTATGATATGTATGCCAATTTTCAAATCACCTACTATGGAAGAGACCCACAGCCACTGCTGACAAAGTCTGAATTTATCAACCTTGAACCACTCATAGTTATTGACTGTTCACGGCAAAACGAATCTATAAAGAGCGCTCCTGTCGATGTACGTCTAGAGTTTGAGTCTAAAAAAGACTTTCCAGCTAACGCTTCAGCTTATTGCATGATCTTACACGATCGCATCGTTCAGTACAATCTTATCAGTGGGGATATCAAGAAGCTTGTCTAAACAGCATATTATCCAACACACTTTCGTTTCAACACTCATTCCAAGATGGAGTATGCAGTAGACATGATTGGTTTCAAGCAAATGAGAGATGATTATGTTTTAAAAGAAATAGCTATCATTCCTCTCAATGAAAGTGGTGATCCTATCGTTCGTTTATTCAAGAAACCCTTTTCATGGAAAAGACTCTCTGACAAATTGCAAAGGGAAAACATTTGTCTGGAACATCATTATCATGGAATAGCCTGAAACACGGATGGGCTTGACTACTCACAAATTGGATCATTACTCCGTGACTCTTTACACGTTGCTACCAAAATTTTTGTCATGGGTGAATTTAAACATAAATGGCTGCAACGATTCAATTTTTCTGCAGTTCATAACATTCAGCAATACGGCTATCCGTCAAGAACCTATATAGTCAAGTGCGTTACAGTATGTACAAACCATAATCCCATCTACAAGACTGCCTGCGCACTTCACACCGTCAAACTCATAAAATTATTCTATCACTCCTGTAAACATTTGCAAAGAAAATAAAGAAAAAAAAAGTAGAAAACACTATAGGCATTCTGGTTCACGTGAGAGAAAGGGAAGCTCTCCCACTGTCTCGATTTCGGATTCTGGATCATTCTGGGTGATTTAGAATCTGAACGGGTTGTGGATCACTTTGAGAGGGCAGAGGGGTGATACAGAAGCCGCGTGAGCCAGTATGCCTATAGCCTATCTACTTCTAAAGGAAAGCATTTTTCACTATAGACATAAATATAGTTTTTTGTAAAATTTTATGAATTTATTTTCATTAAAAATACTTTCAAACTCATATATATGTTATAACAACCTTGTATTCACTTTAAACCTCAAACTCAAGGAATTCAAGAGTTCGATCAAAGCTTCATTCACTAAAAAATTCATGAAGATACTTTTATTAAGTACAAAAGTAGCAGTATGTAGGTCCAAGAGTGGCAGAGAGCCTGTATCTCTGTCTAAAAATAAAGATATACATCAATTTATGCTTAAGGGGACAAACCACTTTTAAACCCTGAAAAATACAATTCTGATAAATAATTTTAAAAACAAATTTTAATTAATAGATAATTTTTGGACTAATATTCACTTATACCCATTGTGGTTGGTACGGCTTTTATCACCTGTAAACAAAAAAAGTTAATTAATCTATTTTACCAAAATATTTGCAAAAGATTAGTTTATTCTGGTAAATGTTAAAAATGTATAGTTATCTTTTTTTTGTCACTGTGTGGTGTCTTGAAACTTGAACTTTAAGAAAATTATATTTATAACCTCCAACTGTCATACAGCTGGTTAGCGTTACACTCAAAAAGATGAAATAAGTGTGGTTCATGTACCTTGTGCGATTCTTCATATTCTGCGGTATATATGGTTCATCCACGCTGAGCATGGTTCGCAGAAGCTATTTTTAATAGCAACATCCGATACTTTGCCTGTATAATAAAGAGCCATGGGTCTCGAACAATCCATCAGCCGCAAAAAGTTGGTTGACCAGCGTGTCCAAGCCTAAGTGCACGAAATGGAAACACTGCTTTTTTGATATTATCACACGCATAGTTTTCAATGTCAACTTTTTGGCACGCGTTGCTAGAAGGTAATTGCCCACATTGCACAAACACTACTTGAAACTTAATCTTCGAGCTTCCGACTCGCCAAGATGCATTTTGCCATGGCACTGATTACAAGTTAAAAGTTCCTCGAGCTCAGAAAATAGAATATTGATATCAATCATTCTATTTCTGATCTCAGAGGTGCCATGCGCTGCTGGAATTTGGACTTTTCTTGAAGTGGTTGACGAAGATCTTGGTCACTTATTACTTGGTGCATTATTTTAGTACGTCTGGTTATATTAATAGTTTAGTATAATTCTGATTAGTATATCCGGATAATCTTGTCTCTTTCTTGAGAGAACTTTTTGTATGCCAATATGCGTATCCCTTGATATTTCACTGTTAAACACAATATCACACATTTTTTAAGTACACTTTGAACATCACACTTTATAAAAAACTTTCTAAATTATCACTTCACTGCTTTGCTATTTTACACTTTTTTTGTTTTTTCAGTTCAGTTCTGTAGATATAATACTTTTTAAATGAGAGTAAAAACAAAATTTTTTAATACAAGTATTCGAATACAAGTGGTCACAAAAAGTTTTGTTTTAGCTCTCATTTAAAAACTATTATATCTACAGAGCTGAACTTTGGCATGTAAATTGGTTTTAAGGTGTTTAAACAATAAATAAAGTTGTTGTTATCTCAACTACTATAATTAAGATTTTTTTATCAAGACCTATATGAATTTTTTTAGCGCCAAGCTATGGGGTTCAGCTTAAGAGTGCGAACCAAGACAGTTGAATAAAAACTGTTTGTGGTAGCTGTTTCAGCACAATTTCATAAGTATCTGTGCAAAAATCAGATGTTTAACTTTGCACATTACAATATCAAGAAGTTCACCTGACGACTCTGACAAGATTTCATTCTGATGTGCAAATATCTTTGAAAACTCAATATATTTGTTACATACCTTTAAGTGTAGGTTAGATTATTTTACTAGCAGGAATACGTAAACACCTATTTCTTTTTGTAAATTATTTTAGATTGACACTTTTTTTAAATTTGTACTTTACTTGCTCCCTGCTGTAAAAACAAAAATATAAAAAAGGGTCAATCTAAAATAATATACAAAATGTGCCAAAAAATATACAAAATATACGTATGATTTACTACTTTCAACAAGTATATTTTTCATAGTAAATTAATAGAAAGAGCATGTCGATAACTTTTACAATCTATTGTATCTATTCTATGAAACTTTAAAATTTATATTATTTACAAACCAAAAATTTAATTTATTGATATTTGTGTTAGCTGTGCTATTACTTTATATGCTTAATTAATGCAAGAATATATTTTATACGATTGCCAGTTAATTTTTTTTAGTCAGATTTCAACATTGAATATTATAATTAATATTTTTGTTTTTACAAAAATATACAAAATACAAAATATATAATATAATATACAAAATGTTGTATTTACTTGGACGAAGGAAGATACTTTTCACTAATACAAAGACATAGTGTAAGCCGTGCAAAATATTATTATTGCAGATTATTATTACATCAATTACTGTTATTCTTACTTGTTGTACTTAATATATCTGATATTAAATTGTTTTGAAATGATAAAATAATATAAAGATTGTGTGTGGTTATCCAAAGTCAATCAAGTATTGTAGTTTATTTTTCAAGTGATATAATTTATTTCGTCCGCTTCTTTAATATACATATGGCATTGTTATAATGAAAATGTACAAAATCTATAATATGCGTTGACTATGATATAATTTATTCAGAGCCACGTATCCAGTATGTTCTGTATGTTTGTGACTAAAACAGCTGGCCATATGAATTTTTTTACAAGCGACAAAAAACAGTTATTAAAATATACACTTTATGATTATTTATATGTGCGAATAGCATTTTTTCAACGGAGTACAACTTTAGTATGAACTTGTAGCTATGTCAAATTTGTTTTCCATGACTACAAACTACTTTTATGATTATTTTAGGAATGATACAAGTATTTTCATAGTCTTCAGCAGTAGCTTAAATATGAATTTTATGCATTTAAGCATAAATTGATGTATATCTTTATCTCCTATAAAAAAACTTTCTAAAATGTAAAATATTGGCAAGTAAAAGTTTCTTTACAAAAGTAGTGAAATCCCCAAAACAAACATAACTGATGTCAAGTAATTGTTTTTAATATTTTTTAGGTATACGCATGCAGGTACATTATTTTATTAAATAAAATCTACATCTCCCTTGGCATCTCCAAAAACATATTCAATCATGTACTTTTAATCCATAGTTAAATAATTTATTATTTAAATAGCTATTTAAATAATTGAAACCACATAATATAGAAATATACGACCCAAGATTTAAATATTTTTTAAATTTTTCTACAAACTTCTGAACCACGGATTAAAAGTATATGATTGAATATGTTTTTGGAGATGCCAAGGGAGATGTAGATTTTATTTAATAAAATAATGTACCTGCATGCGTATACCTAAAAAATATTAAAAACAATTACTTGAAACTTGAAACTTTTACTTGCCAATATTTTACATTTTAGAAAGTTTTTTTATAGGAGATTTCATCACTTTTATGGAGACTATACATGTATTACATTATACGGTATCAACAGTAAAAATATTTAATACTCAAGATAATTCCTGGAGACGGCGTTGATACTGTCCACCCTGGGCACCAGGTACCTCGGAGACCGTTGCCGTCGCGATATTCGTGTTCAGCGACCCCAAAAACCCCTGAGTAGCAAGACTGGACTCATTTCCATCAATATTTACCGAGTTGTAAATTTTGTATTTATTGTCTTTTCGAAATGCACTTCTAAAATGCCTATTTTTTATGTAAAAATGCATTTTTTTAAAAGTAATTGATAAACTTAGTTCACAATGTTTGTGAATGCTCTCACGAATCGAACGCAAATAACCGCATTCCATCTTACTGCTCAAAAAATCTATGGTTCATTGCTTTATTTTCTCGCCTATTCAAATTTTTGCGCCTTCAATGACCGGAAGCCACGAGACCGGATGGTCACTGAAAAATTTCACGGGAGAGGATGGTCGCTCTGAACGAAAAGAAATATTTCAAGCTAAATTTCAACCCGCAATATTTCGCTAATGAACTAATCTTTTAGAATGAATCTTTTTCCTCCAGAAAGATTAGGTAAATAGATTTCAAGTCGATAGCGATAGAACGGGCATAGGTGCAACAATAATGATATAAATGCGTTTGGAAAATTACTTTGAGGTTAGAGAACCCCAATATCAAATTATATTAGGGACGCGACCCGTGCCGTCATCGTGTCGTATACTTCGTATACTTTTACTCGCCAGCGCGGCGCTTTCGTGCCTCTTGATTTTTAGCCAGAGATACAGCCGATACAGGCTCTCTGCCACTATTCGACATATTGGGAGTTTAAAATAAGGTTTCGCGCGCTCACCAGATCAAAGATGGCGGCGTCCTACCTACACTCTACATATGATTTGTATGGAGTTGGTTAGAAAAATGTAAAATTATAAAAATATAGTGAACTAAAAGCCCTATCAGTGCATATACATGATGTATACGATCAAACTTATATTATGGATGATTTTATTTGCCGACACAAAGTGTCACGTAGTGGTTTCGTTTGATTTAAAGTATGTACTTCACCGTGTAACGCATATAGTATATCTATATATACTCTATATATAGATATACTTTACATATGATTTAAGCGAACTATGTACTTAAATCGATCGCAGCCAATATCTTTGGTTGATATTGACGTTTTGCAATTAAAAATACTTAATTTATATTGTTACACACTCTCAAACATTTATTTATCCATTTAATTAGATAAATGAAGATGAGTTCCATGTGTAAGCAATACAAAGTGTAGGTAGGACGCCGCCATGTTTTCTACTTCTCTCAGCGGCCACTAGTGTCGCATGGTAATTTTAAACTCCCAATACTGCTACTTTTGTACTTAAAAAAGACATCTTCATAAATGTTTTGGTGTACAAAGCTTAATTCCTTAATATTAAGGTTTAAAGTGAATATAAGGTTGTTATAACATATATATGACTTTAAAAGTATTTTCAATGAAAAATTTAGAAAATTTTACAGAAAAAACTATATTCCTTTGTATAGTTACTAATATATAGGTTTTCGTCGTAACTTTTCCCATAAAATCGATTGAGCTAGTTAGTTTCGCAAAATAATTAAATTTTTATCATTTCGTTTAAATAATATTTTATAAACAATCGAAAATGCAAAAAGAAAAAGTAGGGGTGAATTTTTGTTTTGGTTATGCCATGGATTTAGTAGTTAGTTTGAGGCAGCCTAGCGTTGCTTTGGCTTGGGACTATTGATGGGTTTAGAACTAAATTTCAAAATTAAGATGTTAGTTTTTCATTTCAAGAATCAATTTACCTATACAAAAGCGATTCTGAAATCTGAAATTTTTGAATCAATAAAAAAGTCATATTTAAAAAAATTGTTTTTTTCATTTAATGAAAAGGATTATTGATTTGAGATAACTGGTATAATTTTTTTGTTAAAGTAAGAAAATTTTAATAAAAAAAGATAGCTCAGTTAAAAATGGTTTTTATTGTTTTTTGCAAAATTGTCCTTGTAACATATTATAAATGCCTTTATAAAGAACAAACGTCAAACAATTCAAAAGCGATTCATGAGTTGAATTTTTTTTAACCTTGTCATTTGGTGGTCAATTATTGTAACTAGGTGATTATTAATTTTACAGGTTGTCTAATTCTTTAAATCTTCAAGAATAAATTGAGAAAATTTTGCTGAATTCTATTAGAGACTAAACATGAGTTCTAATCAACAAGATTCACAAATATTCGATATAACAAATAATTTGATTTCGGAATTTGATACGCAATATTTACCGTCCAATTTAAATGTTCTTCGAAGGCTATTATACGAAACACAAACGAAAACTATCAAAGTATCTGATGCTATTAGGACAGTAATAACGGAAGTTATGTTTATATGGGAGAAATCATCAATAAATATGAAAAGAATTGATAAATGTAACGATAAATTGAAAAGACTGTACGAATCCTTTGCGGACGTTCGAAAATTTCAGAACAGGGTAACTAAAAAAGTGACTGACTTTCATGAAACAATGACTGATGTTTTTGACATTTCCAAAGATGACAACATCAAAGTACTTGGTTCGATGGACGGCGGCTTTGTAAAAATAAATTTTCTGTTACAACCAGTTGAATATATTAAGAGCAAATTATCTCCTATAGAACCTACAAAACTTTCAGGTAAATAATATACTTATAACATATTTGATTATTATTCTATTTGGTATTTTTTTTAAATTACATTTTATTTCAGATGAAGACACTTCAGTTTAAAGTGATATTGAGATGCCTAATCAATCTTATCCTCCTAAAGTAGTTGAGTCAGAAGTGAAACTTGACATTTCGGATCAATCTGCATCTGAAAAACTTTTTGGACCAGAAGAGGAACTTAGTCAGAAATTTAGCCAAAATGTACTAGTTGACGATGGTGGATCTGATGGGAATACAAGTATTGTGACAAGTAAATATATTTTTACATCAACTTTTCAACCTTGATTAATGGCTGATTCCAAATCGAACAGCGGTTAGACACTTTAGCCGCCAATCACTGTGCAAGTTGAGTATGTTATTCTACTCGGAAAATAAGGGGATACGTATTTTTTTGTTTCATTGTAGCGTCAAAATTGCATGAAGTATGCGCATTTGAATATTGCATCCAAAACTAGAACATTCAAACTGCATTTTTCTTGCATAACTTCAGACTGCTACCATTTCACGGATTTTAAATGCATTTTGGTTTACTTTTTTTTTATTTCAGTTAGCTTTGTGTCCTCTCTAATCTTAAGTAAAAAATTTAAAAAAAATTAAAAAATGACGGAGATTATGCTTTTTATTGAAAACTACACTTTTTATGCAAATGTATTTTTCTCGAAAAGGCTATTTTTTTGCTCAATTTTTTTTTGTATTGTTAGAAGAGGGAAGCATCTATCAAATGGTACATGTTTGATCCCGTACTTTTTTGTGTGGAGAAATTGTAGCCGTCTGAAATTATGCAAGAAAAATGTAGTTCGAACGTTCTAGTTTTGGATGCAATTTTCAAATGCGCAGATTCCATGCAATTTCGACGCTACAATGAAACAAAAAAAATACGTGTCCACTTATTTTCCGAATAGAATAATATATTCCGTTTGGACAATAATTGAAGGCTAGTGTCAGACCGTTTTTCGATTTGAAATGCAATCAGTCTAATATGTCAAAAACAATTCTTATTTCAAATTTAAAACCACCACAATCTTCCAGAACTACAACAATCTTCCAGCGAAGAAACATACAGTTCGCAAGGTTCTGGTATAGTTGTTGAATTAACAGGGAGAGATTATGAGAAAAAAAACAGCAGAGGAACCATTACTGTCATGACCCCAGAAATTGTAGCAGCATTTGACAAAGCTAAAGTTTCTGACAGAGATGCTTTTTTCATAACCGCCCTTATTGCTAGTACATTAAAAGTTGACGTTAATTCCTTAATTCTCAATCGAACATCCATAAATCGTGCCAGGGCTGAAATAAGGAAGCAAGAATATCAGAAAATGAAGCAGTTGATTCAGGATACTCCTGTGGCTTATTTAATTGTGCACTGGGACGGAAAATTAATTTCAGATGACATAACTTGTAAGAAAGTAGACAGATCGCCAATCTTAGTATCGAGCGATAAATTTACAAAAATTATCGATGTTCCAGCATTGCAAAATCAGATGGCACGTACGACAGCTTCAGCAGTTTTTGCAGCGTTGAAAGATTGGGGACTTATAAATTTAATAAATGCACTGTGCTGTGATACCACAAATGTAAATCTAAGATCTAAAGGTGGTACAGCTTTGTTTTTAGAGCAGCTAATAAATAAAGATTTGATTTATTTATCTTGTCGACGCCATATTTTCGAACTCTTATTAAGAGCAGCATTTGAACAAAAATTTCCTGGCACTAGTGGTTCGGATGTTCCGATGTTTAGAAGGTTTCGAGAACAATGGTCTAATTTTGATCTAAACTCTTTTGAAAGTGGGTTGTCAGGACTAGAGGAATCTTTGAAAAATGTAGTCCCTTATGTAATACAAAGTATAGAAAACTTTTTAAAAGGGCAGCAACCCAGAGATGATTATAAAGAATTATTAAAGCTCTCTTTAATTTTTTTGGGAGTTGAAGAAGGAATAACTTTTAAAAAGCCAGGGGCAATTCATCATGCACGGTGGATGGCTAAAGTTATATACTCAATAAAAATGTTTTTATTCAGAAAAGCTTTCAAAATTAAAAAGAGTGATGAAGAAAAATTATATGTTGTATGTAAGTTTATTGTTTTTAGATATCTCACTCCATGGTATACTGCTCCTTTAGCTATTTCTGCTCCCAACAATGATTTAAAACTTATCAAATCATTAATTGCTTTCCAAGATATCGATAAAGGCATATCAGATGCTACTTTGCACACATTTCGAAATCACTTGTGGTATCTATCACCGGAACTTAGTATTCTTGCGCTTTTTAATATTGACATTGAAATTACTATTAAAAGAAAAATAGTTCAATCACTGAAAAACCAACCGTTAAATGATGAAGATGATAGTGTAAAGAAATTTGATCCCTCTGATGAGGGCATCAGGGCATTGCATGATAAAAATCTTGATTATTTTGGAAATAGCCAAAGTTTGAGTTTTTTTAGTAAATTCAATTTAAACAATAGTTTTCTGAAAGT
Organism: Gastracanthus pulcherrimus; assembly: GCA_949152435.1. Taxonomy (NCBI): domain Eukaryota; kingdom Metazoa; phylum Arthropoda; class Insecta; order Hymenoptera; family Pteromalidae; genus Gastracanthus; species Gastracanthus pulcherrimus. The sequence continues at coordinate 76,899,825 of OX424573.1, forward strand.
TGACTGTACTAAATGGGAAAAAGATACGTCTTTCGTGGATTGTCGCGAAAAATTAAAACACTTTACTGTTGTGAACGATTGTGCCGAAAGGGCAATTCATTTGACAGAAGCGTATCTAAATACCAGGTCTCACAATGAAGAACAGAAGAAGTATTTACTTCAGTTTATTGAAGAGAGCAGGAAAAATTTACTGGCCAGTTCTAATAAGACAGAGTTGTTAAAGAAATTAAAAACTCAGTGATAAACATAAATGAAAGTCATTCGTTTTATATATTTATATTTCGTGTATTATATTTTTGTAAATATATTGTTTATACGTGTAAAAATTAATAATAATATTTCGAGTATTAATCCAGTTCTCTCATAACCAATATCGATGATTTAAAAAATAAATTTTAGTATTTTATATTCGGAGAGGAAACAATTAGTTGTCCCCACAGGTAAATTTTGGAATCCGAATCCCGTGTTTTTAAAAATGTTTGTGTGGGCATATGTTTTTTTTAATGTTTCAGTTTGATGTAGGGGCTACTTTTCGAAAAATAAATTGAACACAAAAATCAATATTTAATTAAATACTATGTTCCCAATTGTATTTGTTTAATTGCACCTTTTTCGAAATAGAATGAGATGTTCTTTTCCTCGATTTCATTAGTTTGGATATAATTAGATTTTTTTTTCTCATCATAACCAACATCGAATATATCTTACAGCATAAAATACTGTACGTTAAAAGAAAATATGTACTTTCCTCTATCGTTTTATGCTTTAATTTTTTCAAATAATCTTCCGTCGATAGTTAAACGACATTCTTTTGTAGTGCATAATTCCTCCTTGAAGTCATTGTTTCTTTAACAGTCCTTCTAAGCATAGTTAAAGGAAATTTCTTCTCGTTGCGTAACTGCTTCCAGTAACAGTCCTTTTCTGGATAGTTAGCGAGCTCTTACATTAGCGAACTCATTGTTTCTTCAACGGTCCTTGGAAGGATAGTTGAAGGAAATTTCTTCTCGTTGCGTAACTGTTTGCGTAACAGTCCTTTTCAGGATAGTTATAGCGAGCTCTTACATTAGCGAACTCATTGTTTCTTCAACGGTCCTTCTAAGGATAGTTGAAGGAAATTTCTTCTCGTTGCGTAACTGCTTGCGTAACTGCTTGCGTAACAGTCCTTTTCAGGATAGTTATAGCAAGCTCTTACAGTAGCGAACTCATTGTTTCTTTAACAGTCCTTCTAAGGATAGTTGAAGGAAATTTCTCCCAGGTGGGTACAGACTTGCGCAACAGTTCTTTTCAGGATAGTTGTCAAGCTCTTAAATCATTTGTAGTAATCAACTTTTCAACAGTCCTTCTAAGAACAGTTCAAGGGAGTTCCCGGTCTTGCGCAACAGTCCTTTTAAGGGCAGTTTTAACATCATGTCAAAAAAAATCCATACAGATAGGTGCATCAATCCTTATAACGATGAAGGCGTACCTAATCATAAGGGTTCAAATTTAAGAACAATATCAAAAGCATTACTGCAGGAGAAGCCTAATTTACCAGTAACTGCCATGGTATGTAATGATTGTAGATTAAAACGTTCATTGAATCGATCTGATAGCTGTATGAATATAGACGATTCCAATGATATCAGTAGTATGGAATGTAATGATACCTCGGCAGACCAAGGTAATGAGTGTCCAAATACTTCCTTAATTACTGAAAAAGATGCTTCATCTACCAGGTTACTTGAATTGGAAGAACTTCTGCAAGGATTAGAAGATAAATTCACAAGTTTGGAAGGTAATGATCCCATGAAGCTCAGAATCCTCACTATTGCGCCAGAATCTTGGAGTATAAGATGAATTTCAAAAGAGTTTGATACTTTCCGAACTTTAGCTGAAAGAACTAAAGAATTACGATCAGCAAGTGGTGTTCTGGCCGATGCTACAGCAAGAGCTGGTAAAACTATACCGAATGCTACAATTACATTAATTAATGATTTCTATAATGACGATACTGTTGGTAGAATGATGCCAGGAGTCAAAGACACGTGTTCAGTTAAAGTTGATGGTGAGCGTATTAAAGTGCAAAATGTTTATTGTTAATGGATCTCAAAGAACTGCATACATTGTTCAAAAAGACTTACTCAGATCATCCAGTTAATTTCAGTGTTTTTGCAAAACTCCGACCGCAACATTGTATTTTGGCTGGAGCAAGAGGAACTCACTCAGTATGTGTATGTACGATTCATCAAAACTGTAAATTGATGCTTGATGCAAGTAAAATTAACAGCTTAACAAAAGAAACTGAAAATCCAATTCGAGATTATCATGATTGTTTGAAATCAATTGTGTGCAAGACACTTACGCTCGATTGCTACCTAGATCAATGTCATAAATGTTAAGATATTTAATTTTTTTCCACGACATTACTTGAAATTTTAAATAGTGCCTTTATCGATCAGGTACAACATAGTGTATGGACAGCAACTGATAGGTCGACTTTGAAAACAGTTACGAGTGAAGTTTCTGACTTTGTAAATGAATTTTTTGACAAGATACAGACTCTTAAACCGCATTCATTCATAGCGACACAGCAGTCTCAATTTATTTTGTCAACAAAACAGAATTTAAATAAAGGAGAAGTACTTGTTATGTTCGATTTTTCTGAGAATTATTCATATGTAGTTCAAGATGCTTCGCAAGCATTTCACTTCAACAATCAGCAATGTACAGTATTCCCAATTATCTATTATTATGAAGAAAACTGTAAATTAAATTACAGAACATAAAAGTTTCATCTTCCTCTCAGATAGTTTAAAACACGATATTTCTGCCGTCTTTACAATTCAGAAGCAATTGATTCCAGAAATAAAAAAAAACTATTAAAAATGTTAAAAAATTTATATACGTCACAGATGGTGCAAAGCAACATTTCAAAAACCGATTCCAGATCGCTAATCTCATCAACCATAAAGAAGATTTTGGAATCGAAGCGGAATGGCATTATTGACTCCAGAAGCCCTTTTTCATTGGGCAAGCAAACATTTCGAAAACATACAAATTTTTATTTATAATAAGGTAGACCATGATAAATCAATAAGACACTTGAATAAAAGATTCTCAACGGCATTAGTATTACCCGAAATTTAAAAAAAACCACTCGTTTACTATTCAACAACCAAAAACGGTAGTTATTATACGATTTTTAATGCTACCAAAGGAGTAGAATTTTATGCAGAAAATGCTCAGTATTTGATCCTTCAGAAACAAAAAAAAATGATTTTTTAAGAACCAGTACCAAAATAGTGCAAAATACGAAAAATCTAATAATATCCAAAAATCTTCTAAGAAAATAATAACTCTTTTAAATCCGGAATAAACTTAATTAAAATACCGCTAACAATGCATTGGCACGTACCTTCTCTAAAATCGTTTACCGTTCCAATATGCATAATATAATGTTTGAAATATAGAATCTGTATGTTTTACTCCACTATAAGTAAGATTTACTCAGCTATACTCAACTAAACAATAAAACACACATTCATATGGAGATTTTATAAACACACGATTTTCAAACTCCATAACCTCAAAACATGATTATAACGCTTTTTTTATGAAATTGAAAATTTTACAATTACAAAGCTTCCTGTAGAAGGACGCAATATCATCATAAACGTGACATTCCTGTCAAAATGATAGCTAAAATAGTGTCAAATTTAAACAATTTGACCTTGTCTTTGAACAGTTGTCCGTGAAATGCCCTTGAAAATGAGGTTTTGAGTCAAGGTTAAAACCGAGAACAGCATTGTATTCCTCTGTTAAAATCCAACGAAGAATGATGATGAGCTTTTTTTGTACACTTTTTCCAGTCTCAGCCACGTAAAACTGCATTTTTTACTGTTCTTTGAGGTTATGGACGAAAGGTGGCCCCATAAATCAAAATTAACAGTGGATTCGTATTCAGCGGGAAAAAAATGCGAATAAGCTTTGTCCCTAATTTTTTTATCACTATTTCGAGTCTCAGCCACGTAAAACTGCATTGTTTGACTGTTGTTTGGGGTTATGGACGAAAGGTGGACCCAGAGACAACAACTAACGGTGGATTCGTATTCAGCGGAAAAAAATACATGTGAATAAACTTTGTCCCTAATTTTTTTACCACTATTTCGAGTCTCAGCCACGTAAACTGCATTTTTTGACTGTTTTTTGAGGTTATGGACGAAAGGTGGCCCCATAGACCAAAACTAACGGTGTATTTGTGTTCAGCGGAAAAAAATACATGCAAATAACCTTTTCACTAATTTTTTCTTTGCCCCTGCAAGTTTTAAGAACATTTAACTGATATTCCGTGGTGATATCGGTGTATTGTTAGAGCTGCACCAGCCCACCATTTTGAATTTTTCAAAAAGGCCACTCAGTAATGGAAAGTAGATATATTAAGCTAAATTTTAAGCCCGGACACGAATTTTTTTAAGCCTCTGATTTTTGGACAGTGGGGGTGGCTTTTTTGACTAAGAAATATATATCTCATATATATATATATATATATATATATATATATATATATCCACGTCAAGTGTGAAAGTGAATAATTTTAAAACTCTGAAACTTTAAGAAAATAATTTACTATGAGCCCAAAATATGTAAATAAGTTTCAAACCCCTACCTCTATTGGTTTATAATTTATGCGAAACTGAAAAACTTGATAATTTGCATTCTTATTATTTTACTCAAAATATATGTACTTTTATCTCGAGCACTTCAAAAGATAAAGTACTTTAGTCCGTGTGTTTTGGAAAGAGAATTTGATGCAAAATATGATATATGTATGTTTTGCATCGCAAAATTTGATGATTTTGATTGGTCCAAATTTCTGCCCCGACACCAATAAAATTTAAATTAGAGCGCCACAAGCATTTTTGTTAAAAAAATTTTCAATGATAGTTTTAGATGTATATTTTAACATAAGAGAAGATGTAGAATAGTTCTGTAACTAAGTTACGAGAAAAACATAAAAGAAATTGGTTTATTTTATCAGAAACAGATTTACATGTTAAATCCTATAAGAGTCTGAATTTGCTAACATAAGCCACTTTTTTCTTACCTATAAAGCGAGCCTAATGACTAAAAGACTTTTTGGGCCCACTTTTTAATTTTTGCCCGCTTAGAGCTGTTTAGCTCGCTCTGATCCAACAAAACAAAACTGCAGCCAAAAGGTATTTTGACTCTCCTAAACATGGAGTACTATCCGGATGATACCACGTGTTTAGCGGTGCCTAAACACTCGAGCAGCACACGGTGGGTCTCGACTAAGTTTAACTAAAAAAGTTCCGGCACCGAGCAGATCTTTGTAGATATAATTTCTAGGATGCCTGACGAGTATTTTGCATCGCAAATTAAAAAAATCCCATGGAGGAAAAGAAAATAAACTCGATTTTAAAAATATTTTTTAGGTTAAATGATATATTTGGCTAGAGAAATATATTTAGCGGCTATTTTTTTATGTTAGTACTTTATTTTAATACAATCAATAAGTTTTTATTTTTTGTATACTTTTTCACGCTCATAAAATATCGAAAACTTTGAGAAAATCGAGAAAAATTGCGATTTTTGACGTAATCGGGATTTCTCTGTCATACAGGTCAGGAAAATGGTAGTTTTATGCGGTTTATCTGAAAGCTTATGAAATTATCTATGAGTATGATCAAAATAAATTACACTATCTTCTTTATATATTGCAGAATATGCCGTTAGAAAAAAAAACAAAATTGAGAAATGTAGTGATTGTTGACGTTATTAGGACTTTTCAACTATATGAGTCATTGAAAGGGTAGGTTTATGGGGTTCATTAAAAATCTTATGAAATTACCTACATATATAATCAAGATATAATATGTTATCTGTTATATACCGAGAAATATGCCATTTAGAAGAAACGAATATTACAAACATATTGGCTTCCCTCACTTCAATTCAAGTTATATTTACCAAACGCTGTATTTTACATGCATATTGGTAAATCATGAGCATAACAGTATTTCCGAAGTAATAATCATATATTGTAATTTCCGTAATTATTACAATTACACTTTGAAGACAGCTGTACACAGCACTTATAGGTGCTTCATCAATTTGTTCCTACTGAAAGTCATAATGGGTGTTAGGGATTTGTTTAATAAAAGAAAATTCTCCTGTATAATAAATTAAAATTTTGATATAAAATTTGAATTGAAGTTTTACAATAGTATATTGTGCAACTAGGGGGGTAAGAGGGCCATTACTAGGGAGGGTGAGATGATTGTAATACGAGACGGAGGCGAGTGCAACAGTTATCACCCGAGCTAGAAATTGCCCTCCGCCTTGTTACACACGGTACTTTTTTTGACAAGTGCATGTAAGGCCCATTTTTAAGCATATAGGGCGAATAGGGAGTTGCACATTTTGAGCCGTGCGCCATTTACTTACAGAATTAAATTACAATTTCATCTTCAAAATAACAATTTTCAAAAATATTCAAAATTTTCGAAAAAATTAAAAATTTTCGAAAATATTCAAAATTTTCGAAAATATTCAAAATTTTCGAAAATATTCAAAATTTTCGAAAATACTCAAAATTTTCGAAAATATTCAAAATTTACCAAAATATTGAAAATTTTCGAAAATATTCAAAATTTACCAAAATATTCAAAATTTTCAAAAATATTCAAAATTTACCAAAATATTCAAAATTTTCAAAAATATTAAAAATTTACCAAAATATTCAAAATTTTGGAAAATATTAAAAATTTTCGAAAATATTCAAAATTTACCAAAATATTCAAAATTTTCGAAAATATGCAAAATTATCGAAAATATTCAAAATTGTCAAATATATTATAAATTTTCGAAAATATTCAAAATTTTCGAAAATATTCAAAATTTTCGAAAATATTCAAAATTTTCGAAAATATTCAAAATTTTCGAAAATATTCAAAATTTTCGAAAATATTCAAAATTTTCGAAAATATTCAAAATTTTCGAAAATATTCAAAATTTTCGAAAATATTCAAAATTTTCGAAAATATTCAAAATTTTCAAAAATATTCAAAATTTACCAAAATATTCAAAATTTTCGAAAATATTCAAAATTTTCGAAAATATTCAAAATTTTCGAAAATATTCAAAATTTTCGAAAATATTCAAAATTTTCGAAAATATTCAAAATTTTCGAAAATATTCAAAATTTTCGAAAATATTCAAAATTTTCGAAATTATTCAAAATTTTCGAAAATATTAAAAATTTTTGAAAATATTCAAAATTTACCAAAATATTAAAAATTTTCGAAAATATGCAAAATTATCGAAAATATTCAAAATTGTCAAAAATATTAAAAATTTTCGAAAATATTCAAAATTTTCGAAAATATTCAAAATTTTCAAAAATATTCAAAATTTTCGAAAATATTCAAAATTTTCAAAAATATTCAAAATTTTTGATAATATTCAAAATTTTCGAAAATATTCAAAATTTTCCTAAATTTTCAAAACTTCCCAAAATTTCCCAAATTTTCGATTATTTTCAAACTTTAAACTTCAATATTTTCTACAAATTTGAAAAAATTTATTTAGGACCGGAGGGTAATGATTACCTCCCGCTCCGGCGAAAACGCTCGAAATGCTCAATTTGCCATTCGCTTTAGAGGCATGGAAAAGGGCCTATTGCATACACGTCTTAAAAAAGTATTTACAAAACGATAAATGATTAGTATTGTTTTAAAAAGAGTGAAGCTATTATATTCACAAAGCGCTCTTCTTAATCTGTTCAAGTATTCTGGATGATTGTTGTGTACCTTATGCTTAGCAAAAATTGGCTTAAAATCGGAGTGTACAGACTCTATAACTTGTTCGCTATAAAATGCGAGGCTAACTCCCGTTTTCTCGCAAAAATCAGGTACAAGGAAAAAATCTCCATATACCTTAGGAGATATAGAGTTCCCTAAATCAATATAACTCCTTTTGAAAACCTCAATTTTATTTTTGTAATCATTGTCAAGCTTATGACTAAAGCACGCTTTTACAATATCTCTAAACTTTCCGAAAGCATCAATCTACTAACTTGACATATTCCAAATTGCGATTTCGTGATCGCAGAAAATCAATTTTTTCTAATAGAATTCTGCACAAATTCCCGTTGAATTCAGATCCTCCATGACTTACTTCGCGAGATACAGAGCAATTCTTCACCCAGGTTATAGCAGTATTATCCCATTCCTTCAACAAACTATTATACAGTGTGTTCACTGCCCCAAGCATTAAATGCAACTCTTGCAAGGGGTAGAATATCGAGAAACCTCTTACCTTTTGCGGTAGGTAAGAGTGGAGAATGAATACAATTTTTAAAGTATTTATCTTGAACCTTTAAAGATCCTACTTTTTTCCATTGCCCGTAATTCTACAAAGTGTTATCTACAGTACGATAATCTCCACACTGGTGCAATTCATGTTTTGATGCGTAACACTGAATGCATAGGTACATGCTATTGTGGGACATTATCCCAATAATGATGTTAGCAAGTTTTAAATCTGTCGCATGGTCCCTTCAAAATCAATATTATTGAGTATTTTCCATAATTGAGAAATATTCACATAATTCTCTTGACACGAAAGAACCAGTACTTATATGAGGAGCTTATTGACGCTAGAATCCTTGAAACGTTTAGCCGAAATACCTTCATTATATTTCTGACGTTCTTTTTTCTTAGTAGTATTTACTTCTTGCGATTGAATTGATAAGCACACTTTCAAAAAACCGCCATCTTCATCAATGCCAAATTTATAATGCGCGTCTAGTGAGTTACGTTTGTTATTGACATAGTTTATCAAGGCTGCAAGATTCGTACAGTACATGACACTCACAGGTGCAGTAACGGTTTTATTGCCGCTCATACTTACAAAATGAAATGTCTTAGTTTCAAAATATTCGTCGACACAATGACTTTTTTCAGACAATTTCTTTTGCAAATTCGGCTCGATAATTTTTGAATTTTTTGACGCAACGCGTAAGGTCGCAGCGATGATGACAGTCTTGTTCTAGCTTAAATGGAGATTCGTTTGAATTTTTATAAAATCATCATCAGTTATTTGTGGCGTTTCATCTTGTTTTTTAAAAATTTGTTTACCAACAGTAACTTTATGACGCTTACCACCTTTAAATTGAGAGAGAGACAGTGTTTTTTCTTCAACATTATTTTCTTCTTGTAGTTTTCTTTTTAATAACGAGGTAATCATTTGTTCAGAACGTTTTGAGCCCACTTTCTCAAAAGCTTTAGTAAGATTGTTCATACGCGTAGTTAGATTACATTTATGCGACGTCTTCGTTGAAATGAGCGACAAGCAGTGAGTACATCGATTTTCAATAGCAGATGTGGTTGCCTTATCTAAAAGTTTAAATTGTATTTACTCATAAATTGAAATAAATATTTTGACGAAACCGATTAAGAATTATTCTCAGTGATTTCAGCTTCAGCTTACCTTTGCAATTTTCATTCAATGGATTTGTGAGTATACTTTTTCGTTTCGGTAAAACAGCAATATTTGAGCATCTCGATGCAGCCTCAGATGATTTAATTCACAAATATGACAACTGCACAATTCAGTAGAACTTGACCAAGTGTTAATTCTCATAGATGGAAGCTCAGAAAACTCAGGAATCTTGACAATGGCTGTCGGATCTTTTTGCGCACGATATAAATCCCGCTTACAACTTGTACACAGGACTAGAGGTAGACGTGTGTCCATAGAATCGTATGAAGAGTGCCTCTCTATAAGCACTTTCATTGGATCAGTAATATTTATCATTGTTTTCGTTTTACCAAAGCAAAAAATACAAATATGTGCAGGATTTTCTTCGTGGGTTCGTGCAGTTGGCATGTTTACTTTTTATACTCTGAATTTATTGGCGCATGCATTAAATAGATATGAAAAAAATTTGAACAAAAGACTATCATACCAATATACTATATGATTAAGAGAAAATAATAGCGAAATTAAATTATATGACCTAACGACCAATACTTACCGCACCGCCGAACCACTTCAGAGAATCAAGGTTGTGCTATAAGTTGCAAAGAAGATAGTATACTTTATCTTGATCATAATTGTAGATAAAACCCATTAAACTACCATTTTCCTAACCTGTATGATAGAGAATCCCAATTACGTCAAAAATCGCCATTTTTCTCGATCTTTCAAAGTTTTCGATATCTTATGGACGTGAAAAAATATACAAATAATAAAAACTTATTGATTATATAAAATTAAAGTACTCAGATCAAAATATAGCCGCTAAATATGTTTCTTTAGCCAAATATATCATTTAATCCAAAAGAAAATGTGAAAAATCGAGTTTATTTTCGATTCTTCCTTTGGATTTTTTAATTCGGGGCGTAAAATTCACGTCAGGCATCCTGCAAATTCTATCTACAAAGATCTGCCCAGTGCAGGAACTTTTTAGCTATACTAAGTCGAGACCTACTGTGAGCATGATTTGTATAAAATAGATCATACATATGTCTTTTGTTTCCTAATTTAACAGGCACCGTGTCGAAAAACTGCACATTTTAGTATCGCTCTATAGTTATAAGAAAAACGTTTAATCTAGACATGCGTTAGAAAAGAAATTAAAAATATGCTTTTCTTACAAGTAAATTGTACTAAAAGTAGCAAATAATCTTTCAGAGCTACAACTTTTGACAATGTTCTATTTACGAAAGATTAAAAGAAAAGCATGGTGCTTGAGCTCATATATAAATATTATTTATATAATATTTTCTTTCTTTTAATCTTTCGTAAATAGAACATTATCAACAATTAACATATTATATATATATATATATATATATATATATATATATATATATATATATATATATATATAATATGTCAATTTTTACATCCCCGGAACCTAACTTTCACCCTTAAAATAGGGGATGATGATAAAATGGTTGTCAAACTCGTATTCACAAACCCCGAAAATCCCCAATAAATATTTTCATCAATTTTTCAATATTTTACCACCGCAATCTTAATTCCACCCTTAAAATAGGGAATGATGACAAAACGATTGGAAAATATTTTCATCATTTTTTCATTTTTTCACCCCTGCAATTTTAATTCTACTCTTAAAATATGGGATGATAACATAATGGTTGATTAACAATGGAATATTATATTGTCACCCAACTTATACCACACTGCAAAATTTTATTATCATACACCGTCTAGAAGTGTGATAAAATTAGGTTGCAAGATTCCACCACACGAAAAATGATACCATGTTAAAGAAAAGCATGTAAAAATGTGGTGTCTACCATGGGCGAATAGGCCTTTTTGACCTCGTGTGTTTGCATTACTCGTTTCTGGCTCGCGGTACGCACTCATCTTCGGCTCGTTCTCGCTCGTCTACGAGAAGACTAACTTTTCACCCTTAGAGCACAATATATACTTCTATAACACGTGCATAAAAAGGCCCTTTTCCATGCCTGTGTGACGGATGGTGAGTGGGTTTCTCCTGTGCTGACAGAGAAGGGCATGTAGGAATCAAGAAGTCTGGGTGATCGGTAAAGTCGTAGCTTTATTAGGATAATGGTGCACCTCTCGCGGTGAATGTCGCCAGGTAACTAGTGCTCGCTCGTCGTAGTGGCGCAAGCTTGCACTTCTGCGCCTGGAAACCTCGGCAAACCGGCGTTACTTGCTGATCGTGCGTCTAGCGCACGTCTATCGTACGGTTACCCGAGCCGCCACGTATCCGTAACACGCTCGAGGCCGCGTGGGCGATGTCCACATCACCTGCGAAAAACAATGAATCAAACTGATACGGAACGCTGCGCCGAAGTGCGCGTGCATGTGCGTGCCTTCTGCGCGTGAGCGCTTGAGATGCTGGTTTGTACGTCGTTGTGCGTGAATTGTGAATTCCGGGTGTTGTGAGTGGTGGCCATTGCTCCCCTTACATGCTTAGCGAAATACGCTCATTACAAAAATAATAAAAATGAATATGCAATATAAACTGATAAAAATAACGACAATATTATTTATTTGTCTAGAGTTCGTCTCTCTTGTCTTTTTTGCTGCAAATATTGTAAAACTGTACTTAAATCTAATAATTATAATTCTTTATAATACACCTGAAGTGTTTGAAAAATTAAAAATGTATGATTGATACAATACAAAATTATACTAAAAATTCTTAATCTTATTAAATATAAAAATATAAAATTAGACATTTCCGGTTATAGTCACTTTTATTCCTATAAGCGCACAGCTTTATTTTCTCTTTTACTTTTACTTGAAAAAGATTCTTGTTTTACGATTGGTTTTTATGCTTACTTTAAAATTTATTTTTATTTTACTCGAAATGAATGTTTATTCAAACTGAATTTTTATTCCGAAGTTGGCTTCTATTTTATTGTTGATTTATATTTTTACAATAGTCCTAAACGGGCCTAGATTTGCGTCATCGCGCAAAACATGCTTGCAATTCTTTTGGCCTGTAATATTTCTTCGTTGATTCGGGATCGCAAGTAAATAATTTTGAGCCTTGTTTCGACCTCGAATCTTAAGGACTCGCCCTGGCTTGCGAGGATTTTACCTGCCTCAAAATATGATTAAAATTAACTTTTTGGACGACCTTGCAGTCTGCGCTTGATGTAGTCAAGGGCGCTATTTTCTCCGTAATCAAAACGGGATTGCCGTCGAGCTGCCTGAGAAATCGCTGGGGCATCTCCGTTGTCTCCCAGCGGCTCGCAACTCGCGCAACAGCGATACTTGCCCTAAAAAAATAGAATTTTCTGTTAGAACCCGCTTAGGCTTGTTCGTATTTCGCGTCTTGCCCTGGGCCGTGTAAAAGAAACAATAAAAAGAAAACGACTGTTCTATGCTTGCTTATCTGATTGCCTGGCAATTTCGCCGGGCCTTTCGAGTTTGTTAGCATGGACTGTTTTATAAACGTCGGCGTTTCGTACCGTGACGTTGTTTGTGTTGCGGTTTATCTTTATTATTTCGAAAGAGCCAGTATACTCTTTGGCGAATTTTCCCTTCTTTGGCTCCTTCAGGATGTAGACCAGTTCTCCTTCTCGGAAATGTTTCATATTCAAATTCCTGTCGTAATAATACTTTAAGCGATATTTCGCTTGCACTAAGTTCATAGCTGCTGCCATCCGTAGGACTATAAGGTGGGACAGCTCGTCTCAGTTTAAATCCGAACACGAGCTCGTGCGGCGTGTAACCCGTAATCTTGTGTTCGGTGTAGTTGTAAGCATGCTGGCATATTGCTGTCCAATTGTCCCAGTCAGTTACGTCTTTTATATATTTTCTGAGATATTCTGTCAGCATTTGATTGGGGGTGGTACGCTGTGGTGCAAAACTTTTCGATGCCTAATATCTTGGCAAATTCTTCGAACAAACGGTTCTGAAAATGGGTCCCATTGTCCGTAACGATGGCAGCGAGTGGTCCGCATATGCAGATTATTTTTTCCGTCAAGGCTCGTGCTACTTCCTTTGCCGTTGCGTATTTTGTTGGTGTTAAAATTATATATTTTGTGAGTGCGTCTTACACTGACAAAATATACTTGTAACCTTTCTTGGTTTTTCCAAGCGAGCCGTAAAAGTCTAGGGCGAGCTGCTTAACGGGGCTCCCGGTGTGTTGCTGATTAGCATCGGCAGACGAGTTTTTACTCGTATTAGTTTATTGCTCTGGCAAACAGTGCATCTCGTGACAAATTGGCGCAGGCCTGAGCGCATGTTTCGCTAGTAAAAGTAGTTTGCGATCTTGTTATACGTCTCATTCATATCTCTATGGCTGCCTATAGCTGCCTCGTAGTACTCTTTAGTCAGCTTATACCTTTTCATGACGGGAGGCACAGGGAGGTTATATTTTAATAAGACTGCGCTTATCTCTTCGTTTGTAAAAATTATATCAAATTGATCGATGAAATTTTTTCATTTTGCTAGACACAAAATTGCTAAGTTGCGGATAATGGCAAAGCTCGTTATCTCTTTGGCTATTACTAGGTTTTTCAGAGTTCGTAGAATTTTCCGATGTCAGCACGCAGCGATTGGTCGTCTATGTATTTCTTTACATAAACACCTATGAGTTTGATGCCGTTAAACTCGGAGATATTCATCTCGCTGAGCTTGAACTCTCTGTCTGTTAGTTCGTCGGGGTTTAGGTATCATCTCCCTATGAAAGCCTCTTGTATCTCCGTGGTTATAAAATTATCCGCTAATGTTAAATATACTAGATTTCCACGGACACGGAGAGGATGTTCGTTTAGTGAAAGTAAGTGAACGTACGTAGGTGGCAACTGGCCGACCGGAGCTACCTGTGGTGGCTTCTCACGAGGCGACCGTGCGTTGGCAATGACGTAACGCTTCAGGTTGCCATCGTTTGCTGCAGCCGTTACGCGATTATCGACGCCGTCGGGCCTATCAATGTCGCTGGCGGGCCATACGCCTGCGAGGCTGCCGCAAGATTTTCTGCAGGAGGGCTGGCCAGCTCAGCTGCAGATTACTTGCTGTCGGAGCTGCTTTCTGGCGGCGAGCCTGGCGGTATTTCACCCATAGATCAGTCCTGGGCCCCTGCGCTTGCAAGCCCTGGGTCGCTTCTTCCGGGCTCGGGCGATATCGGCTATAGCATCAGCTCGTCGTTGCGTAAGCTATCCTTGATCGTGCCGTCTGGGCTATCGTCCCCTTGTTCAGCCGGTGCTAATGGGTCCGCTGGTTGGCGCTTTCTGCGCTTCCTTCTGTCCAATTCTCATAACTTTGGCTGGTCATGCTCGTCGCCGCTCGATGGGCGAGCATCGACTGCCTCACGGGGTTTTTTGTGTGAGGCTGTGGTGCGCAGATATGGGATGAAATGGCCTGTCAGATTCAAATGCATATATACCCCAGCCTTGTTGTCTATTATATAGCAATATGATCGCTTGTTGCTGCTTATATCTATTGTATATATTCTGGAAGCAAATATTTGTTTTTCTTTTCTTGGGCAAATAGGTAAGCGCAGTCTACTGTGCCGTATTTTGAGTCGGACTCTAGTATTCTCTGCGTTTCTGTCGGCTCGCTACAGTATCGCAGCGAGGGAGATGCGCGCAAGCGTCTTCTGAGCTCACGGGTTGTCATTTTTAGATTTGCCAATTTATTTAGCGAATCAAATAAGCAGTTGCCTGAAGGCAACTGAGGAATATCGTCTGAGCGGAGCAGGCTGACTGGCGGCTCCGCGCATCGTTTTGCGACTGTAGGTATGTGTCAAAACAATGCCTGAACTGCCAGACGAAATACGATCTGACGAGTCGATTCTGCGCTCGTAATTCCGCGGGATATTGGTGAAATCCTCGACCGGCCCATGGCCATCCGTAACTGACCATCCTGATGGAGAACGAGTAAGGGGAATCTCGGGCGAAGGTTCATCCGCAGGTTCGGCGGGTCCAGCTGGAGCTAGATTTTCGTGGATTAGCGGCGATATGTTTAGGTCGGCACCCAGATCGGCGATTGGATTTTGACTATTTACCTTGCCTGTACTCGGTCTCGAGGTCTGACCGCTTACGGGGCCAGTGGGACTATCTTTTGGGGAATCTGCAGACGATTTCGCTTCCCAGGTGTTTATCTGAACGCCGTCCCTTCCTTTTATTTCTTTTTTCTGTATATCTACTGTCAGTTTGGCGTGAAGCTTACTGCCTATCTGAGGCAGGACTGCTCTTAGCGGTGATTTGATAATACTGGGCGAGGGATCCGGGTCGCTGGAAGGCACCTGCTTCTGGATAGGAGGCGAGCTAAATGACTGATCAGCGAGCCGAGATGCTCCGCGTACATGGGCTCTGTGACCGCCAAGACTATTACTGCTTCCCGATTCTGCTTTTTCGGGAATTGCGATAGACTATTTGCCTGTACGAGTTGCTGGGCTCAAATAGCTTGGGCTCCGTGCGTTTTTTGCGTTTTTGGCTCAATCTCGTGGCGGAGCCTCGTGCTGTCCTTGATGCGGAAATGGACTTAGGAGAAGTTGGCGTCACGGGCTCTGACATGATGGTTTCTGTCTCGGAAGAGCTTGATGAGTTCGAAGCCGTATTGGTCGCCATTGGCTCGTCTTGCCATTCCGATACTGCTGGCGGTGCCTTCTGCTTTAGCCTAGCACTAACTCGATCGATACTCGCAGGATCACCATGATTCGTTCGCGCTCTTTTTTACTGCGAATGTATTTCTTTTCTCTATCCTTTTTAACACAGTTATTGTCATAATGCGTACTAATTTTGTTGTACTGCGATAATCTAGGGAGAACGTGTTTTTGCGGTTATGTTCTTCTGTGAACCACTGTATGTGGGCGTCTTCGTCTTCCCAGTATATGTCTTATCGTGCGACATAGATAAAAATCGTCGAGATCGTTTCTACGTCCAGCACCTCGACTTCCCTATACATGATGTGCTTTTCTTTACGGTTTTTCCTTGGTGCTTCTTGCCCTTCGAAGTCTTCTGAGCTAGTCTTGTAGTTCTTAGCTTTTTAATCGCTGTCAATTCCTTTTCTCTTGACTGCTCGCGTTCTAAAAATTGTTCCAGGCGGTATATCTGCTTCCTCATCGGGCTCTGCTGCATTCTGCTCATTTGCGAGCTTATAGAACTCTACGCGCGGAAGTTCGCGATTCACTTCCCCTTCTTTCACGACTGGGTTCCGCGAAAAAGCATCAGCGTTTGCGTATTTCTAGCCTTGCCGATACATTACTTCAAATTCGTAGCCAATGAGGATCACCTTCAGCCTGATAAAACGCAGGTCGGGCTCCTTAGTTGTGTGAAATTGCTTTAACGGTTTATGGTCTGTTACAATAGTGAATTTTCGGCCGAGCAGATAGTAGCGAAACTATTCTTTGACAAAGACTACGGTAAATAACTCCTTGTCGTAAGTGGGATAGTATAGCTAGCTGCCTTTTAGATAGCGGGACACATAGGCACAGGGCTGATCCTTGCCTAATTCGCCCTGCGAAAGTACAGCTCCTAGAGCCCAATCGCTACTATCGGGCGATACTATAAATGGTTTCGATAAATCTGGTGTTCTCGGCACTGGTTCGCTGCACATCATGGCCTTGCGTGTGTCGAATACCTCTTGTTCTTGTGGACCCCACTCAAACTTCACTCCTTTTTGCAGAAGTTTTTGTACTGGATCAAGTAAGTCACAAGAAGGGATTCTCCTTCGAGGCCAAACACTCCTGCGTGCTCATCGACGATTTCCGTGGTGTAAATTATCTCTTCTTCATTACATCCTTCTAAATCTGTCAGCTCTAGGATTTTCTGCACCCTCTCTTGGCGCAGATCACTGTTGTACAGCAGCTTGTCGTTTAGGTCCATTACTTTCTTATACTTTTTTCTTTGTTTATCTGCCTCGCACATGCATCTCAAGTATGTTGAAAAATTAGATGCCTTATCAGCTGAGCCATCCTCAACGGCTTGATAGAGCGGGTTCTCTACGTTCGTTTCGCATTCCTGCAACTTAACTACCGCGGCGTCAATCGAGATCTCCTGGTTGCTAATATTTATGCACTCTACCGTTCCTAATTTCACACAGATTCATGAGTAGAATCCAACCTACTTTTACGTCTTTGTTTGTCGCCGTTGCACTGATTATCATCTTTAAGTCTAAGGCTTTTTGGCTACCGCACACCCGTATTTATTTCTTTTGATTTTTAAATTTGGTAAAAAAGTTCCTCGATTCCATACACTCTATCAAGGGATGCCAAATGTGACGGATGGTGGGTGAGTTTCTTCTGTGCCGCGAGAGAAGGGCGCGCAGGAGTCAAGGAGTCTGCGTGATTGGTAAAGTCGTAGCTTCATTAGGATAATGGAGCACCTCTCGCTGTGAGTGTCGCCGGATAACTAGCCCCCGCTCGTCGTCGCAGTGCGATGGCGACGAGCGTCTCCGGGTGCGAAGGCAAGAGTATAAATCCAAATCCAAATATAAACCCCGTAATATATTGAGTTAATTTATATTCTATACATATATTAAATTATAAAACATTTTCAAATTATTGATTTACTTATGAAATAGGTATGTGTAATAGGTATAGACCATTAAAGAGATCCCTTACGGAAAAGACTGAGAGCTTACACTCAAAATTGAGTATTAACACTTAATATTGAGAGTTAACGCTGAAAATTGAATGTTAAGTCTTAAGTCTTGAATGTTTATTTCCAATGTTCAGGGTTAACACGAAAAAATTGAGAGTTAACTCTTAACGATTAAGTATGAACATTAAAAGTTTGAGTGACAATTCCCAAATCGAATGTTTACAGTCAAAAATACGGAAAATATTCAAAACTGTTTTCTGGTTGCAGATAATAACGAAATCTATTACATTGGAAGGCATAATGAGCCACATTTTCAAGAATGTTTGTTTAATCTCAAATATTTCTTTAAAATACAGAAGGCGCTAATACAGATTCCTGTAAAAACGGATTTTGTAAATAAAACGACTTTCAATGCTCTTCGTTTTTATATAAAAATTATCTAGTTAAATTTTTATAACATTCTGTTATTAGGCAGATTCAGAAAACAGTTTTAAAAACTGGCCTTTCACCTTCTCGTTAAGTAGGGATTGTACATAAAATTGACGACACACTGATTTAACAATAACAACTTTTATATTCTGATATAAATAAATAAGGTAATTTACAACGAAATTGACAATAATATAATAAGAATGAATTTAATTGTAACACGTAGGTCAAGCATCGCATGCGTGTTCAGCATGATCGTCGCTGAACACGCAGCGGGCTATTCGGAGCCCTTATTTTCTGGGGGCACGGCACACTATTCGTAGCGTGGCCGTTACACACGTAGGCGTTTACCCCTGGGCTAGCCCTTACCTATATTGAATAAACTGTGTGGATCAGTGGCGGAACTCTGCTGACGAAGCTTCTCTTTATCTCTATGGCTCTCTCGCTTTCTCGTTGCTGGCCGCTAGCTCTGTCGCTTTCCCTCCCATTGCTTTTTCGGCTGCTACTGCTGGAGACTTCTAGCATCGTGTGCGGACTCTCCTTCTGTGGCTCATGGTGAGGGTCGAGCGTTCACCTCAACCAGTCATCCTTGCGCCTACGCACGCGAGAATCACCGTGCGCAGCCCAAGCGCGAACACGCAGTTGCAAAGCGAGAGAATCGCCAAGATAGCGGCGAGCAAACCGAAAGCGTCGTTAGCGGTACAATAGCCTTAGCGATCATGGCCTTTCTACATGGCCTCGGTGGCATCTCGCAGCCTGCTCTCTCTTGTCAACCTGATAAAGCGCGCGGCTGTCAGATGGCGATACTTGGCTCATTCTCCCGGCTGTACTACTTGTGAGTTGTTCGCGACTCGTTACTATATATATATTAAATAAAAAATAAATTAATAAATAAATAATGAATAAATTAATATATATATATTAATCAATAAATAATGAATAAATAAATAATAAATTAATATATATATATATTAATTTATTATTTATTTATTCATTATTTATTTATTTATACCATAGAACATAATTCTGATGTTAGTTTTTGTAAATAATAAAACCTTGTAATAATCTATTTAAAATATTGTTTAAATAAATTGTTTAAATAAATTAATTTTGCAAATGTAATCCAAGATTTGAAATCAGTGACACCAAAAACCATATATACAGCATTTACCTAATTTATTTTGTGCTTTCTGATAATTAAAATGTTGTCGCATGACTGAGTACGCGTGGCTTAGTCGGTTGAGTATAGGATTTTGCATACAAAGTTCCCAAGTTCAAATCCTATTCTCGGCGTTTTTCACTTGGGAGTTTACTCTCAACTAAATAGTAAAATTCAAAAGAACATTAAACATATTTTATTATTTCAAATAAAATATTCAATATAAATTATAAATATGAATTATTCGACGCTAACGTCGATGAATATATGTCATTTTACGCCGTGAGTTCCCGTACTCTTGTACAGTGGCGTGGCTGTGGTGGTTAAGGCGCACCTCTTGTTTCTCGTCTTTTTTGTATCGGGTATAACTTTGGGAGTTCGGGTTCAAATCCCCGTTGCGTATATTTCCTTTTTTTTACTTTTTTTGTACTTCATAATTCTTGCCTAATAATTAACAATGTATATTATATACTAGATGATTTTTTAACAAATATTTTACACATTTTTTTAAATAAAAAGAGATTTGGATGTTTATAATTTAGTTTCCGCAAGACTTGCGCAATTTTACTGCATTCGGCATACTGCAAGTTCCTCTCCGCAATTTTTGTACAATTCTGTTACTCTTGCACGCGGAATCGGGATCAAACACTTGCACTTGCACTTCTACAAGACTTATGCAATTTTGCTGCGTAGAATCTACCTCACTCGCCTATCAGCAGAATTACAACAGCATTGCAAGCAGACCACGCACGCTCTGCCCAATCGCGAATGTGGCTGATTGTGCTACCAGGGCCAGATTGCATTATAACTTTGTGGAAAGTGGCCACCACTATCCACTTATTGCTGCCTCGTGCTCTTGTTTCCTTTGTCATCCTTCATCTTCTGTACAAACCTAAAATTTTAATACGGATGGAGATTAGTAAATGGGAAGTAAATAAAAGCTTTTGGAATTAAACTCACCTGGTTAGAAGCCCTGGAAAACATGATACAGGATTCCTTTTGTTATTTACATACTTAAAAATAAATACTTCACTTTGTCGTTAAAAATCATAAAAAAAATTTTTTTAAGAGAATAACTCAATGTAAAACGAATGTTAGTGATAATTTTTTTAAATTGGTTTGTACTCTGAATATTAATAAAAATATGCACCATTTAAGGAGGTTTAAGCGGCATGATCGAATGAAAATTAAAATTTGGTAAATACGTAGCTGAGTGTTCTCTCTTTTGTTCAGGGAAGGGACCGGTGAAATTTTAGCCTAGTAATATTTAAAGGATCGGAAAGAAAAAAAAAATTTTTTAGGCTTAAATTTGGTTAAAAAAATGTGATAGCGCATTGAAAAAAAACAAAAAATTTTTTCCCACTATTTTCAAAATTATTTTTTGGTTTTCGATATTTAATTTTTGACCTACAGCACGCTCAACCTAATCCATCTGCTAAGTTGTTTGAAATCATCTCAGGAACTAGCAAAAGAATTTTCAGCCCGAAAGATCAAAAACTGTAGATGGAGAAGAAACTTTACTGTGCCGTGAATTCCCCGCGTCGTACCACGCCAATAAATAAAGTTTGCTTTGAAAAAGTGCAACCATTATATGAAAGATTGACTGAGGACAAAATGTTAAAAATAATAGAAAAAATTTTTTTGACTTTTTTTTTAATGCGCAATCACATTTCTTATCCAAATTTGAGTCTAAAAAAATTTTTTTTCTTTCCGATCTTTTAAATATTACTAAGGCTGAAAATTCACCGCTTCCTCCCGTTAAAATAGAGAGCAAAATTAGATAATTTTATGATATATAAAGAAATATCTTTTAAGCTTACTGTCAAAATTTGTTATAAATTTTATACAATTTAGGAAGATTTTCATAGGGATATGATAGTAAAGAAAGAACGTATATTTATATGGAGAGATCAAAACAAATGACTATTCTTTAGAACATAAAGAATCGTTATCTAAAGTGACCGTAAAAATTTCGAACAATGAAAATATTTTTTCAAAAACATATGGTAGTTTATAGAAAATTCAGATTTTTAACTTTAAGTACGTATCAATTAATATTCAAAGAAAAAGCATTTTCGCATATTCGTATTGTGTTTATGTAACTTTATATTTAATTTAACTTATACTCTATGATAGGAAGAAAACACCCAATTTATTGGTGATAACACCTAATGTTGAGTGTACCATAACATATGTACATATTATGCGTACACATCAGATTTATAAATTATTACTGAAATACGTAATATAAATATATAATAAATATATAGGGTCTTCAATTAAACTGTATTGTGAGGTACAGTTGTATTTGCGATTAACAATTTTGGTCGCTAATAACGCTATTGATTCTGAATCACCATCGTGGTGTAGCGGATGATGACAGCAACTATTGATCAAGGAAGTTAAACAGCATTGGCCTGGGTTAGTACTTGGATGAGTGAGCGTTTAGACAAAATGGCAAAAGAAGGCTTATTACTTTTTCTTTTTGTTTAATTCCAAACTATTAATAATAATACTCCTAGTATGACTAATAAACGTTAAATTTGTTTTATATATATATATATATATATATTTTTTTTTTAATAATGAACTGGTTTATTTTTAGGTATATCCAGCGTACACCCAAACTTTGGTATACACCTAAATTGGGTGTTCTTTGGGCGTACGAAATCACACTCTATTTTAGGTGTAGATTTCGGTGTTCTTTTAGGTGTCATTTTGGATGTTTTTTCAGTGTTTTTTCGTAAGGGTTATTACGGGGACCTTTAGATAGCCTATGGACTGTCCTATGTACTTGTGAAACCTGACTCCTACGTAGCCTCCATCAGTTTTCCAACAGCAACAGTAACACAGCTCTCGATTACCACCCGAAACATCTAGAAAACATTTAAATCACGGATTGAAACAATCAGTTAGAACAATAACACTGAGTGCACAAAGAAGAAACTTTTTAGTTACAATACTGCAATGTAACCTCCAAATGTCTCCTGCTGTCATGCGGGAAGTATATTTTCTTCCGATCAAATACACTTGTCTCCGTCCTTGTATTCGTCGTACATCCTCATAGCTGCTACTCCCGTCTTCAAGAAAAAAACACCTAAATTTTCAGTGTTTACACCGAATATTGGGTGTAAACACCTCAAATTTCAGTGTTAACACCTAAAATTTCAGTGTAACCACCTAAAATTTCAGTGTAAATACCGAATTTCGGGTGTTGACACTGAACATTTGAGTATGTACACTCAAGTTTAGGTGTTTACACCCAGAATTTTCGGTGTCCGCACCAAAATCGACACACCTAAAAATCAGTGTCAACACTCGAACATTTAGTGTACACCCATAATTTTCGGTGTGAAACACCCAAATTCAGTATGAATACTCAAGACTTTAGTGTTCAAGTTCAAGTTTTAGGTGTGGAACGCTAAATTTTCCAGTGGCTGTGTCTACAACCACGCACGTAGTTGCGCACTTCGGTGCGCATTTGAGGGCGCACCTATGATGTCAATGAAGTCTTACCGTAAATCGTCACTAGCACCACACTGCAGCGAAATATTTTTCTTTATTTGATAGTTTTGAATCGATCAAACATAACCTCAATCCTTAAATAAATCCCGGCTGATATTTGAGAACTATCAAATTTAAAATAATACACAATGATTAAAGACAATTAAAATTTAAATTTAGCTAAATTTGTTGTATAAAAGTGGGTAAATTAGTAAATAAAAAATATCGTTGTATAAGGTTTATTACTTTATTTTTTAAAAACTGATATATTTTAACATTTTATTCCAATAATTTAGCAGTAAATTGATATAAATTTAACCGGCTGATTTGTAAATAAGTTTCAATCGTAAAATCCACTAACTACTTGATGATATGCAAATATAATAATAAATAAAATGATTACCAATTTTAATTTTAATTAAATTTTGAATATATAAATACCTTATTTTGAGTACAATTTAGGATTGAGCTTATCTGATAGATTTTAAAAAATTCATCGAAATAAACATAAGAATATTTAGCTGGGTGCAAACAGTCAGGCATTAGTGACTATTTATGGTAAGTTTTCATTATCATCATAGGTGCACCCACAAGTGCGCACCCAAGTCCGCACCTAAATGTGTGTTTGTAGAAACAGTCAATGTGAACATCAAAAATTCAGTGTCAACATTCAAACATTCAGTGTACACTCACAATTTTCGGTATTTGAAGTTCATACATGTAACAGATTTTTAAATAATACTTTAAAATTTTATTTTTGAGCACATCGATTTGTTGTATATATACAACAAATCGATGTATATATATATATATATATATATATATATATATATATATATATATATATATATATCTCGATTTGTTATATATATATATATATATATATATATATATATATTTAAAAATACATATTCTGTAGCAGATTTTAATATTTGACAAAAGCCGAGAGAAAGTCAAAAAAGCTTTAAAAGCTTGCAAAATAATGATTTCTTAAATAGCTATTAAAATTGAATTTTAAACATTGTAAAATATTAAAACTATTTAATACTGCAAAGTAAATTAGAAAGTACCTGGGAAAGTTTAACACTATCTTTTTTTGGTATAACATCGTATAAATGGTTAAAAAATGTCAAGTCCAAAATAAATTTTATTCTTTTATTATATTTGTCCTGCTGGATACGTAATTTTTAAGCATGAGGCCCCACAAACTTACAACTCAAATAAAACTTAACAAGATATAAATTAAGAGTATTTGATGTTGAATTTAATTTAATATTTTAACAATGTTTTAAGGAGATTTGAATCGGAAGGAAATATACGTTACCGACTCTATGTTTTTATTTGTTAAATAATATGTAAATATTTTGGTGGAAAAGACTATATGTTAGGTTCTTTCATTTATCAATAAATAATAACTCAAAAAATGTTCAAGCAATTTCATTCGTTATATCACTAAAAAGTTTAGGTTCCTGACTGACGGATATGGTTATTTGTAACAATGGTTCGAACTTCGTAATGATAAAATGAATGGAATCGCTAAAAAATTTGTTATTCATTGTTTATTGATAAAAAAAGAGTATGACGTATCTGTCTACCGTAAAATGGTTTACAAACTATTTTAAAAATAAAAAACTATAGAGTCAGCAACGTAGGAATCTTGTCTTACCTTTCATACTCTCTTAAATTATGTGCATTCTGGAGGACGTATATGCCTATAAAAATGATATAATATATCAAAAACTATTTTATGCTACAACAGTTAAGAAACATTGCTATTATTAACTTTTTGTTATCACATGAAAAAATGCATTTCGATTCTAACCTCTTTTTTTCAGATAAAAAGTAGCTAAAATCTATCAGTATGAATATTTTATAAGAATAATTATTTTATTCCTTTTGACATGTACATGCTTAAAAATAAATAGTTCACCTTTTCGTTAAAAATCATTAAAAAAAATTGTTTAAGAGAACAATTGAGAACAACTCAATGTAAACAAAATGTTATTGATCATTTTTTTAAATTGGTTTGTACTCTGAATATTAATAATTTTTTTAGCAAAAATATGCACCATTTAAGGAGGTTCAAGCGTCATGGTCTGATAAAAAACAACATTTTGGTAAATACGTAGCTGATTTTTCTCTCTTCTGTTAAAATAGATATAAAAATTAGATAATTTTATGCTATATAAAGAAATATCTTTTAAGCTTACTGTGAAAATTTGTTATAAATTTCATACAATTTAGGAAAATTTTCATAGGGATATGGTAGTAAAGATAGAAAGTATAGTTATATGGAGAGAAATAAATAATTGACGATTTTTTTAAATATAAAGAATTGTTAGCTAAAGTGACAGTACAAGCGTCGAACAATGAAAGTATTTTTTCAAAAACATATGGTAGTTTATAGAAAATTCAGATTTTTAACTTTAAGTACATATCAATCAATATTTAGAGTAAAATTGTTTTCGCATACTCGCATTCTATTTATGTAACTTTCTTATTTAATTTAACTTATACTCTCTGATACGAAAAAATACACCCAATTTTTCAGAGTTAACACCTCATTTTAAGTGTAACGTAATGTGTACGCATATTATGTATATATATATATATATATATATATATATATATATATATATATATATATATATATATATATATATATATATATATCGATACCCAATAACTTTTATCTACAACATTTTTCGACTACATTGCAATTTTTTAATTCCGCTCTCTAAGTTATAAATTTGATGTGTACGCATATTATGTATATATATATATATATACATAATATGTGTACACATCAAATTTATAACTTAGACAGCGGAATAACTCAAAAACTGCAATGTCGTCGAAAAATGTTTTAGATAAAAGTTATTGGGCATCGAGAGGTTGACTCATCTATGACGTTGACCATATCCTTGACCTTCATTTCCAAGGTCATTTGAAGGTCAACTATGGTTTTTTGAATAGAACCCCCTATTTTCGATTTCGGATTCTGAAAGAGCGCAGAATTTTGCGACCACACAAGATTTTGCGTTAGGGGTCCAAGTAAACCCCAAAGGTCATTTCAAGGTCAAATTTCTGTTTGGAGCAGAAAGCTGGTAAATCCTCGTTTTTCAGAAGCATGCCTCAGACAAAAATTGTTGGGTATCGAAGAGCTGACCCATCTATGACCTTGACCATACCTATGACCTTAATTTTCAAGGTCATTTAAAGATCAACTTTCGTTTTTTGAACGGAACCCCCCCTATTTTCAACCCCAGATTCTGAATGAGCGCGAAATTTTACATCCTGACGAGCTTTCGCATTAGGGGTCGATGTTACCTCCTTCTGAGGTTCACTTTGACTCCTAACGTCAATGCTCCACCAATTTAAACAAACCGATTTTAAATAAAGCAGCAGTCTCATGTTCATGTACAAAAATCACAATAGATCATTTCATACTTAAATTTCAAAATGGCAACAAAAAATTATTTTTTATTGATTTATGGATTATCTAATGAGTGAATTTTTTATTCTAACTCTGATCCTACGGTGTATTGTTGGACTAGTGGTCGTTACTGACACTCAAGGTGTTTGCACCTTGCGTAGTTGTATTTTGTTATTTTATATATATCGTCGTTCTCCAGAAATTATCGAAGAACAAAACCTTACCTTCAAAATCGAAAATTAATCTCTCATTCCGATGCAGTTCCTATTGTATCCCTCCAAAATGTTGTCCATTTAGTGCCAAAGTCACTAGTTTTTATCTATTTTTTTTTGAACATTTGAAATTGAGCACTAATTAATTTGATAAAATTCTTTTCAGTAAAATGGCAAATTATACGCTTAATGAAGTAGTCGATATTTTTATAACCTTCAGTGAACGTGTTAGGAATTACAAACTTACTGTACATACTTATGCCGAGCGATATTCAAATCGCCGCCATCCTACTGTATAACAAATGATAAGTATTGAAAGAAGATTTCGCAATAATCAACTGCATCGCCAAAGACGGAGGAATAGACTTTAAAATAATAATAATCCTAGATTGCTTGCAGTTTTGGCTATGGTATACCAAAATCCCCATATTAGTACCCGTTAAATAGAACGGGAACTGGGAATCCCTCGATCTACGGCTCAGAGATTATTATGATCAGTCAATTACCATCTGTATCACATTACTCTGGTACAGGAATTAAGTGAAGCCGATTACGTACTCAGAGTATAATTTTGTAGATGGGCTCTTAAGATGTTGGATCAGAATCCAGATCGTTTTGGAAAAGTGATGAAGCTACATTCATCAGCGATGATAGTCTCAATAGACGTAATAGCCATTATTGGTCACCAGGAATTCCACATTGGTATCGTGAAGTACTTAATCAACATCGTTGGAGTTTAGACGTATGGGTTGGTATTTGCAATGGCCAAGTGATTGGACCACATTGGTATCAAAAAGATGGTGCTCCTGCTCATTATGCTCATATTGTACGGATATTTTTGAATCAACGATTCCCAAATCGATGGATAGGGCGGGGTGAACCAGTTGCGTAGCCTCCTAGATCACCGGATTTGAAACCACTTGATTTCGTTTTATGGGGATACGTAAAAGATGCTGCGTATAGTGAAGTTCCAACGACAAGATTAAATATGACGGATAAAATAAGAAGAGCTTTTGAAGTGAAAACTCCCCAAATCCTTATAAATATACAATGGAACTTTCGCCGTCGTGAACTTTCGCCGCCGCCGTTGTGATTAGAAAACTATTTTGAGCATGTACTCCATGCGGAGAGAGCTGATAACAATGCGACCTTGCCTTAACTGGCTGGCCAACTACACGACCTTGCCGACACTGGCTGGGTCACTACGCGATCTTGCGTTCACTGGCTGAATCATCACATGACCTTGCCTTCACTCGCTGGGTCACGACACGACTATGCCTTCACTGGCTGGGTAAATGGCACGATATTGATTGGCTATCTCTTTGCAGAGCAACATAATCATAAATCGATCCTTTTCAGGGCTAAAGAAATGGAGCCGGAAGGCCCCCTACGTTCTCGTCGATGGCACCAGGGGTGCTTACGTATCATGAAAATATGCACGTGTAAGCATCGCAGAGAGGTTTCCATATTAATAAATCTTTGACTCTTTATTGACTTGTACCTAGTGGCCACATTTGCACCGCGCCACTTACTGCATTAGTTTGTCCTTTAGTGCCCATTCGATCCACAATAAAAGTACATATCATTGGTCATGATCACTGATGTGTGGCAGTCTTTGATCCAAAGAGTAATACCATGATTTACCAGCTTTCTTCTCCAAACAGAAAGCTGATCTTGAAATGACCTCTGGGGTTTACTTTGACCCATAACGCGAAAGTTCTTCTGAACATAAAATTTCGCGCTCCTTCAAAATCCGGGGTCAAAAATAGGGGTTCGATGCAAAAAACGAAAGTTGACCTTCAAATGACCTTGAAAATGAAGGTCAAGAACATGGCCAAGGTCGTAGATAGGTCAGCCCCTCGATACCCAACAACTTTTATCTAAAATATTTTTTTATTACATTGCAATTTTTCGAGTTATTCAGCTGTCTAAGTTAAAATGGGACATCCTGTATAATAAATATATAGATTCTTCAATTAAACTGTATTATGAGATCCAGTCGTATTTGCGACGAAGAACTTTCGTCGCTAATAACGCTACAGATTTTGAATCACCATCGTGGTGTAGTGAACGGTGACAACAACTATTGATCAAGGAAGTTAAGCAGCGTTGGCCATGGTTAGTACTTGGATGGGTGAGCGCTTAGACAAAATTGCAAAAGAAGACCTGCATAGGATCACGTCGAAGAATTACGACTTGATATTATACTGGAGTGGCAGCTACGAGGATGTACGACAAACGCGAGGACGAAGACAGGTGTTGTTCATGACTGGTATACTTTCCGCATGCTGGCCAGTTTCCGCAAAGCTATAATGCAATCTGGGCTAGATGATGGCTGCTGCTTTGTCTTCTCCTTCAATATCAGGACATCGGAAAGTTACGAATACCTCTTCGAAAATAAATAATTGTATATATCTCTGTTGATCATTTTCAATATTTTAAGTACTGCATATTTTATAAAATTCAAGTTGAAACTTTCTTATATGAATACATAGTTTATAGTTGTTCAAGATTCACACACTTATAAACTCGCTCACTTACTTACACGTACACCAGTTCATATACCAGACCATACATACACTCATACTTAAATATACATAAAGCATTTACACCTATCGCAAATTCCAGCGGATCTCGAGAATCGACGCTTCGTTCTCTCGATTCTCTTGCCAGAGACATTGCGACCATCGTGACTGTAACA
This sequence comes from Gastracanthus pulcherrimus, assembly GCA_949152435.1. Classification (NCBI taxonomy): domain Eukaryota; kingdom Metazoa; phylum Arthropoda; class Insecta; order Hymenoptera; family Pteromalidae; genus Gastracanthus; species Gastracanthus pulcherrimus. The sequence continues at coordinate 76,929,325 of OX424573.1, forward strand.
CCGCTATTGTTATTGCTATTTTGTTACTGCCTATATTATTAAATAATATATATTGTTCTTGCACCATGCAATACTACTGTGTATTTATTTGTGGCTCCTATAGCCAGCCTATTCCTGCATAAAACTACTGCGATAAGAGACATTGGTCCTTCGAGACGGACACCGCCCTACTGGTGGCGTCCATGAGCATAGTTCGCGCAGCAAGCGGACATAGAATTGCAGTTGGAGAGAAGAACAACGAACACTGCAGAGTTCCAACACATCTGCACGACAGTAATACAAGTGCCAGTGCTAACAAAGTGTAGTAACTCAACGCAAACAGTTTTTCCCGCTTTTATTATTTGTGCAAGTGCTTAAAAATCTTAAATGCAATATTATAACTTTACATTAACATTAGCTCTGTAAATAGAAGCTAAAAACTGTATTGGCATAAAAACCAACTTTGCTGCCATAAACTAACCCAGTGCAGAGTTAAAAAAAACCAACTGTGCTACATAACAAACTATAAAACTATTTATTGATCACCTTCTTATAAAGAAACAATTTAACAAACAATCACATAAAAGATGGTTGGGTTTTATATTCTCAACGAACATTTTGCGCGCGCATCCAGTTTGGCGCGAAAATCGCCCTGTCAATCCAACGGCTTTTCACGAACGCGTCGGCTATGTATAAGCCCAGCTCGCATAAGTACACGTGCACTAAGCAAGAAAAGGTGCTTAGCCGCGCTTCGGCTTTGCTCTCAAACTTTCCGTGTACGCAGCACGGCGGGCGGCACATGCATTCGTAAACGCAGCTTGACTCTCGCTCTAGATTCGCGAATTCGCGTGTACATTATGTGCGTGTTTGCAGCGCTACTAAGCCAATACATTGAACTTTATTTAGACTTTCATAAGATATCACACTCTATAACAATGTCAAACACAACTTCCGTAGCTTCGCATATATATTTGCACAACTTATACAATGCTTTCAGCCAGGACTTGCACTCAATGCTACACTTACGCTTGATGAAAGTGCATCACAGATGCAACAATCTATGATCATTCAATACGATTATTATATACAGGTGCATCTACGAATATATTACTTATACAATCTACAAATTCAACGCTTCTACATAAGCTTGAGTCTTGCCAGTCCGGTGGTCTACGACTCTCCGTCAATCGACTGCAACAAGACCTGCATCATGACGTCGCTGAAGCTTAATCTTGGCGCAGCTTTACAACCTGTGTCGAGTAATGGGCTCATTCTGCTTTACAAACACCTGAGCATTTGGATCCAGGCTGATTTACGGCCAGTCAGAATATTCTCTAGCTGCCTCGTGAACAGCTTGATATTGCATTGGACAACGAAAGGGTTTATTTTTCTCACTTAACAGATTTACAACCTGCTTCATGTATTTCGTTACAACTTTCTCAATCTTGCATATAAGACTTTTGGACATGCTTGACATAGTTCCACTCTACTGACGTTAAACATTCAGCGTATACGATTTGTCTGTGTCTGCGCGCAATGCACTGCAGCATTGCACAACGCAATCACGTCAGTTCTATGTGATCAACGATCACGCACATATTTGCTATGTGAGCAGGTGTACAAACTCTCCATGCACTTGATACTATCTCAAAATGCCAGTTTCGCAGCCCAGTCTGCTCTAATGCCAGTTCCGCAGCCCAGTATGCACAATGTGAGTCTTGCAGCTCAGTCTGCAAAATCCACTTTGTTTATGGAATATTGCCTGAAATGTTACTCGGCTGTACCTGCACAGCAGTCCAATTTGCATATGCATGGTCTATTAATCTACAACAGATACTCTACTAACACACTATCAACAAAATCCAGTTTCATAGTCAAGTATAAAATTTATAATAGAATGCAGCGCTTGCCTTTTTTGCACACATCAATAAATCGCTACATCTGTAATACATCGTCCATATCAAATCTACAACTGCACTATCACCACCAATTCAAGGACATCGAGTTTCAATTCGTCCGATGGCCACCAGCGAAAACGAGTGGAATGTTCAAGATTCACACACTTATAAACTCGCTTACGCGTACACCAGTTTACACGCATACGAAAACTTACCACCTTTACTTCGAATCATTCTATTTATAGCCTCGTGCTCTCTTATATAGTCTACCTATCAATCATACCTACACTCATACTTACATATGCACAATACATTTATACCTATCGCAAATTCCCGTGGATTTCGGGAATCGACGCTTCGTTCTTTCGGTTCTCTTGTCAGAGACGTTGCGACTATCACAACTGTAACACCGCAATTGTTATTGCTATTTTGTTACTGCCTATAATATGCTTAATATGGCTAACCAGTACTTTTTTCAATATTTTAAATAGTGCATATTTTCTTTAATTGAGGTTGAAACTTTCGTATTTTCACTTATTTGAATTACGTATGTACTGACCTATGTATTCAGTATGAAGTTTAAGACTTCCCCATCCCCGTGATTTTTTGAATACGCAGTTTTTTAATAAAGTGTTAGTAACGTATACCAAATTATAATAATTTTCTGACATTTGGATAAAAATCATTTTTGTAAAAGAAATAATTTCTTGTGGTTTTATATTAGAAAAAATGCTATTTTCAATTACATTTTTCTTATGCTTATTCAAAATAATGAAATGTTTTTTATTACTATTTGATAGTAAACAGTGAAAATTACATTCTTTAAATAAAACAACCTGTGCCCCATCTTAAGCATATTTTGAAATTATACATCTCTACGTAGAAGTAGATTATATTCCACACCAGTTCCGGACTTTATGACCATCACTCGACAACTCCTTATCGAGTGCTGGATTTGATTGTCGTACGGTATCTTAAATAAGTTTCATCGCCTTGTTACTCATGGTATTTCTGCACACTTATAATTATGAGTTATGAAAACTACTTTTACTGTAACAAATTTAAAGTCAATCTGATGAAAATTACTTGGCACAATAAGAATGTGGCCTATAATTGACTTTTAAAAATGTTTATTACATTTAAAATCATTCATTAATAATGCAATAAGTAAACACATTTTTATAAATAAGAATAAGAATGTGGCATAATGTGTGATGATGTGGTATAGTTTTGATTTTTATTTATCTTAAGGTGATGTACAAACTTCTTAAAATATAAATTTATGTTAAATTTAGTGACATTTCCCAGGTGATATTTTATCAGTTATGTCCATTTGACGGTCATTATAATGAAATTAAGGGGAAGTGAAAGGGTACTTTTCAAACGCGTTTTTTGAATCCACAAAATGACAGAATTTCTTGAAAATTCAACCAGATAATGTTTATATAATGCAAATGTTAAATATATTTACAAAAACTGCCTGAAACGTTTTGGTCGGTGACATTTTTCATTCACGTCTGAAGCGTGACATTTACCATAATAAGTGATATTTTTTAAGTAATATTTTTTAAGTGACATTACCCATTTGACTTATCCTAGATTATATCTCCATTTGACAACCATTATAATGCACGTAACATCGAAATTATAATGAATCCTAATTCTTATAAAATACAATTTGTCAAATGCAAATCAAGTGATGATACTTTTGCCAAATTGTGTCATGATAATTCTACAATTCTTAAATATATTTCCAAAACCTGTCTAAAATATTTTGGTGTTATATCTTTTACCAGAAAAGAACGCGATGACTGGGAGCAGAGATATGTTTACAGTGATTTTAAGGTAATAAAGCGCGATATAGTTATCAAGTGATATTTTTTAGGTGATATTTTTCAGGAGAGACTTTCTACTTTGTAGGTGACATTTCTTATGTTATGTATCCATTTGTTGAACATTATAATGCATGCCATATAAAATGCATTTTTGTCTTAATTTTGGTAGGTAACATTTTGTATAAATTACTAAACATAATCTACCTAAAATGAAAAAAAAATTCATTTTATCATAGTAAAAATACGTTTGTAATTTCATGTACAAATGTATGTCATGGATGTCATGATACATAACATTTTGTTTGTCGCCTACGGATTCGGCCAAATGTCTTTTGTAAAACGGTTGCTTTTTATAACGTTTAATGTAATTTTATTTATAATTTCAATAAATAGCGGTGAAATGACTTGACAAATCGCAGCCCTATAAAAATTTTATATATAATCTGACACTAACTTTCGGAAAGAAAAGGTTCTAACATCCTAGAAATAAACGACGTTAAGCTAGATTAAAATAGTGCATCGTTGGCTCAAAACTTTAATCAGTTCTATTCTGTGTTATTTCTGATAAACCTACAAAATTTAAATGAAAAATACAAATGCGTTCAAAAGTTATGGTGAACATAAAATGTAATCATAAAAGATGCATATTCAAAATTTTAAATCGAATTTCGTTTACAAGAAAATCTTAAAATAAATGTTAGATATATTAATTATAAGGAAACTACGCCTTGCTTATTAAATGACAAAAAAAATTAAAGTGAATCTTAGATGCATTAATCCAAAGGAAATTATGTGAGCTTTATGGATATAAGCATGTTGTTAATACATCAAATGTATAAAATGATAAAAATATTTTTTTTTCTAATTTATACAAATATAAAAAATTAAAAATTGTAATTTTTCAACAAAATTAAACTTTGAAGTAATTGTAAAATATGCAAATGAAAGGAAATAACATGAAACTTACGGATATATTTATCTTTTTGACAGATCAAACGTATAAAATGACAAAAATAATATTTTACAGTTTTTAAAAAGTTTTAAAAATTTAATATGACAATTTGTTATCAGAAACTTACTTTAAAGATATTATAGATTAGCAATAACGTTAGAGTAAAAGTTTCCATCCAAATAAAAAACCGCACCGAGCATAAAAAGAGACACATAAATCCAGATAAATTTTCATATAACCATGTAAATCTTAGATCCACGTTATATATTTGCACACTGTGCACCAAGTATAAAAATGGAAACATAAATCCACATCAATCTACGTGAATCTACATAAATCTTGGATACACGTAAAATGTGTAACTCTATTAATCAGAAATAACAAGAGATCGTAAATCTACGTGAATCTTGAATCTACGTAAAATGTGTAACTATGTGCACCAAAAGTATGAAGAGAAACCTAATTCGACATGAGTCTTATGTCCACATAAAATTTGCGCACTCGATACCAAACATAAAAAGGGAAACGTTAATCCACGTAAAACTACGTGATTCTACGAAATTTTAAATGAACGCAAAATTTATAACTCTATTCATCAAAATTAACAAGGAAATCACAAATCTACGTCAATCCACGTAAGTTTTCGATCCAGGTAAAATTTGTAACTCTTTGCACCAAACATAACAAGGGAAACATTAATCCACGTAAATTCACGTAAATCTTGGATCCATGTAAAATGTGTAACTCTATGCCCCAAATATAGGAAGAGAAATGTAAATCTAAGTGAGCTTACGTAAATCTTAGATGCACGGGGGAACATAAGTGGGCGCTAAAATACTTTTAACGTCCGCTTATTGAATATCGATGAGGATCGACGTTGCCGTTTAAGCAAATGATTTCTTACATATTTATGTATGTGTATTTAATTTTATAATTATTGATTAGATGAAATACCACATATTATCATAAACTTTGACTCATTTTAGTTATCCAATTTGATAAGTAAGGGGCTGCAGTGTCGCAAAACGGTAACATTCACTCCCGATCCATAGAAACAAAATAACTCGAAAATCAAACATATGTCACAAAAAATACGGTGTGCATGTAGGTCGAGAGGGCTTTTTTGACCAACTATGAGATTTGCAGTACGAGGTAAATGCGAGCTAGCACGAGTCAAAAGCGAGTGCGTATTGCGATCTGAAGCATATATATACTCTTTTATCGCATATTTTTAGTTCAAAATAAGTTATCGTCCCGAAGAAACATATAGCTGGACTTAAAAAATTCAGAGTGTCGAGATGATCCGCAGTCACAGTGCAGGGAGTTTTACTGTGGTGCGAATGACATAGTCGGGAGATTCTACTGCTATTAATTTAAACATCATTTAGAATTTTTAAATTGTATAATTAATATGATAAATCTAAAAAGTTTATATTATATCTAACCCATCAAGCAGCATGATGTTAGGATTCTTGAACCAATAATTCACTGGATTCGGATGTGCTTCTACGTAGCATTCAAGTGTAACATCAGTTCCCAGTGGTGCACCGAGCAGTTGATTCAACGCTTGCACATTTGGTATAACTATTCAGAAATATTTTATAATTATGGCCATATTAAATTTTGCTTACATACGTGCATAGATACATAAATACATATTCAAATCTATTATTGGTATGTAAACTACTTTTACTTCTAAGTGTATGATTTTTCTATTTGATACTGAAGTAACATTAATTTCTTTCAGGTTACAATTAGCACGCACTGTATGAATCAGATGATGAAATCATGTTTTGTATTTGGGAACAGCTGCTGAAGTGAATCAGAATGTCATAATATGAACTGAGATGTAATGTTTGAAGAAATTGTAACATTAGTGAAGTGTAACTTTAAATGCGATGTTCTCATAACTATGTTTTTAGAGCTTGCGCGTAACCTGCAGACTGAACCGGTCCATGGATTTTGATGATCCAGATCTTAAAATGTTCCTTTTGAATGATATTTTGGACTGAAGCTATTTAGAAACCTCTAAGAATTGATTATCATGTGAGTATTCTAGTCTAAGTGTAAAAAAATAACAATTCTAATAATAATGATAATTATTTTGGCATTCAGCTCTTCAAAAAATTTAACTAAATTAAAGTTAATTTATCTAACTAGCTTTAATCCAAAATGACATACAAGGGTAACAATTTAAGATCAGGATGACTACAATCAATGCATCGCTTGAGTCTGTAGGTTACGTGCAAGCAAAAAATGTGCATAGACTCATATCTCCCCTGTAGGGGCGGGAGGGGGGGGGGGCAGACAGGGTCTCATCAGGAATGATTTTTGTAATTTGTTCTAATTATTTTCCTACTATTTTTACAGATACAAATCTTCAAAAAACTACTATAGGTATTCTACCCCCTTAAATATAAGGGCTTAAAGAAACCTAAAACTCCGAACAACTTTAAACACTCGAGCTTAAAGAAATCTAACAAAATTTACTTACATTCTACATACCAGAAGGAACATTCTGAAATTAAAAAGAAATTTTTATTTGTTTTTGATTTTTCAGTAAATTACCTCTTTGACCCACTGTAACTCGAGCATACTTGGTTAAAAAAATGTTCGAGTGTGTTCGAGTTACAGTAGGTCAAAGACGGTAATTTTAGCATTTTTTGTATTTTGGTGCTGTTTTGAATGATTTTTAGCTGAATAGGAGAGCATTTTACGCAAAAATTGAATCTGTACTTTTTTATGCAAATTTTCTGACTTTTTCTAAAAAATATTTTCAAGGTCATACGACCCTTCATTACATGGATTTAGTCCATTTCAAAACTCAAAAGTTGAAGAAAAGAGTGTTCGATCACTCGGTCGACTACCAAAAAATTCATGTAGATGCCTTTTTCAGTACAAAAGTACCTGCATAACTTCTAGAATGATCATCAAGCTGTACTTCTTGCTAAAAATATAAATAACAGTCAAATTATGCTAAGATATGACTAAAATATTAGCGTAAAATATGATTATAATATTAAAATATTTGCGTACACTTTAATATTTCTTTAGGATAATTTGACCATTATCCCTAATTTTAGCAAGAAATGCAGCTTTATTATGGTATTGAGACTATATCAGTTTCTTTTGTACGAATATAAGCTAGCTTCATAATTTTTTTACTGATGATCCATGTAGTCGAACCCATTATTATAGCTACTAAATAGGCATTTTAATCATATTTTAGCATAATTTGACTGTTATTTATGTTTTTAGTAAGAAATACAGCTCGATTGCCGTTCTGGGACATGTACATGTACTTTTGTACTAAAAAATGGCATCTTCATGAATCTTTTGGTTGTCGACCGAGTGATCGACGTCTCTTTTTTTCAACATTTGAGTTTTTATATGAACTAAATCCATGTAATAAAGGGTCATATGACCTTGAAAATATTTTTTTGAACAATTCAGAAAATTGGCATTCAAGAAGTACAGATTAATTTTTTGGATCCACTGCACTCCTATTGAGTTAAAAATAATTCAAAACAGTACTAAAATGCTAAAAATGCTAAAATTACCGCCTTTGACCCACTGTAACTCGAACATACTTGGTCAAAAAAATCTTAAAAAATTCACTGACACTGATAAGAACCCCATATACATGTTAAAATTGATTAGAGAAAAGAAAATCTTTTTGTCTTCGCTTCCACAGAGAATCGCCCATATATATATATATATATATATATATATATATATGTACATTCTCGATTTTTCAGAAAATAAGCTATATTTTTATATATAAATGAATAACTCTCTCGAAAATCGAAAACTAGAACATTTCTTTCTATTTTCAGAAAAAAATGTTCTATCTAGTATGTAGAATGCATGTAAATTTATTTAGATTTTTGTAAGCTCATAGGTTTAAAGTTGTTTGGAGGTAAATATGACCATGTTTCCATAATATATATGGATGATTATCTAGGAAATATAGATAAAAAGAAGACGAACAATTTTTGCGGCAAAAATGTTCCTTTTAGGATGTAAAATAGTCGTGAATTTTTTTAGATTATTTAGCCCTTATATTTAAAGTTGTTTGAATCTAAATATGACTTTATTGCTAAAATGTGCATTTTAATAACTTTTAGAACAGTATTTTATGTTATTTAAATTTTTCTTATATTAATATTGCACTTCTGCCATTTTGTGACTGTAGAAGTCACTTCTGTACTTGAAAAAGCTATGTTCGTGATTTTTGGTGTAATCGTTCGAGTGATCAAACCCACTTTTTTCACGATTTGAAGTTTTAAAATGAGTTTGATTAATCCAATGAGGCATTAAGAGGTATTGGTACCATTTTTTATGAAGAATTCTGAAGATTTTCTACAAAATTCTTTGTTGCTATTTTTTTAAAGAGATTTAATTTTGTTGAATAAACGGAGGTTGAAATTTGCTAAAAAATGTAAAAAATGACTCCATGCTCATATTTAGCCTTGATTAACTTTAAACTTAAAGGTTACACAAAATCTGAAAAAATTCGCATACATTCTACATCCAAAGAGGAACATTTTTACCGGAGAAATAACAGTTTTTTTTCTTGGATCTCTATTTCCCAGATAATCACCCAATATATATATATATATATATATATATATATATATATATATATATATATATATATATATATATATATATATATATATATATATATATATAATAGCCTTATAATAAATATTTTTTTATTTAATGTTTCTTTGTACTAGGGAATTGTTTAAACAGTGAATAAATTGTTCATTTTGGAGACCAGTGACATGTCTGGAAACTGCTTGAAGGTCGAAAATCGCTAAAAAATCATTAATAATACGGTTATTTGCAGGAGGATCTAGCTTGACCAAGGACGCCTCGACGTTAATGCCACGCGCGCCGGAGGCCTTCACATGGCAATGCTCCTAAAGCCGGAGAAAACAAAGTAAGTCAATTTGCATTTAAAGGTTAAGACACCTATTGAACTCGCGCATGATAGTGAGACCATAATCCTCCTCCTCAATACCAGACGGGCAGAATCCGCATAATATTTGCATTTAAATTCTCTAAAGAAGCCCGAGACGTAACAGCGGTAATTAAAAGACTAGTAAACGATGAATGGCCTGATCGCAAAACAAATAAATGGCACGACGAGATAAAAGTATATGCGGTAAGAAGACACGAAATTTTGATAGAACGCGAAAATTGCAAGCGAATGTATTAGAAAAATTGCACGAATGACAATTTGGTATCGTACAGATATAAAGCTTGGCAAGGTCAGCAGTATAACGGCCAGGTCCCGACCATCAGTTAGAAGATAATGCTATATTTTGCAAATTCTGCATTCGGGTCAAAGATAGTCCAAATAAAATGGCACTGCTGCCATGGCTGTGACCGAGCCAGCCTTGACAGACCCTGCATGCCTATTGCGGGGACAGATACACCTTCAAATTTTAAATTAATTGATAATACATTTTAAGGTAAAACTAAGTTTTTCATCATATATTACCTTTTTTCGGTAAATTTGAACATTTTATCAAAATATAACTAAAATTTTTTTACTTTTTTAAAGTTCTTAGGTCCCTTTGACTAGCTACAATGAAAACGTCTATAATACTTGGGCTATCGGAAGGATTAGAGAGTTAATGTGATCCAATTGACTCTTTAAAGATTTATTATGTTCAAAATCCATGTGGTTATGATATGAGTGTGGGAATTTGTATATAAGAATTATTGACCAAAGTTATAGTCTATTTAAATTAATTTTATAATAAAATTTTTTAAAATCGCAGAATTTTCGCTTAATTATACTATAACTTTGCTCGTCCTCACGAAAAAAACACCCAAATTTTCAGTGTTTATACCGAACATAGGGTGAAAACACCTTAAATTTCCGTGCAAACACCGAATTTCGGATGATGACACTGAACATTTGAGTGTGTACACTAAAATTTAGGTGTTTACACCCAGAACTTTCGGTGTCTACGCCAAAATCGACGGTGTACATACCTAAAAACCAGTGTCACTACTCAAACATTTTGTGTACACCTATACTTTTCGGTATGAAACACCCAAATTCAGTATCAACACTCAAACATTCAGTGTATACTCAAAATCTTCAGTGCCTGCAGTTCTTACACGCAACAGATTTTTAAATAATACTTTAAAATTTTATTTTTATCACATCGATTTGTTGTATATATCTTTAAAAATACATATTCTGTCGCAGATTTTAAGTTTAATATTTGACAAAAACCGAGAAAAGGCAAAAAAGCTTTAAGAGTCAGTAAAATGGTTATTTATTAAACAGCTATTAAAATTGAATTTCAAACAACGTAAAATAATAAAAATCTTAAATATACCAAAGTAAATTAGAAAGTTCCTAGGAAAGTTTAAGAATATCATTTTTTCTGTTATAACGTCGTACGAATGGATACATAACGTTTAAGCATGATGCTCTGCAAACTTACAACTCAAATAAAACTTAACAAAACATAAATTAAGAGTATTTGATGTTATAACGAGCACATGCTCGTAAATCGAATACGCGAGGAATTCGTGCTGCAGCGAATTAGTCGAGCAGAACCGCGCGTGCAGACGAAACGTTACGATACCGTGCCGGCGGGGTTTCGGGACGTAGGAGCGCCTGATCAGAAAGGAAGCGCATAGGCAGATTACCGGTGGCTGTCCATGCGTGCACCTCGTGGACTTTCTTATAGATAGATAGATATATAGATAGATAGAGTTTTATTTGCACATGTCAAAAAATATACATAATCATGTCATTACAATATTTGTGTTAACAATACATATCACAGCTTCATCACAAGAGATCGACATAGATTAAAATAACATTGAACAGTTTTATAGCATGTTCTCTTCTATCGCGTCACATTTAGCACTTATAGCTAAGCTAAAATACTAGCCGATTTAATAGACAGATTTTAATCGCAGGTCGCATTTTATTCATCAACGGTTAAACAGATGTGCCTGCGAATTGCCGCTTTAAACTTGCTTAAGGACGGAAGATGTCTAATGTTTGGGGGGAGTGAATTCCAGAGGCGAGAACCTTGGACTCTAAATGAGTTCAGGCCGGTATCAGTGCGCGTCTCTGGAATTAAATAGGATAGAGCTATATAATATAGGTTAGAGCGTATTACCTGTCCTCGAGGTGGATATACCGGCAACCGCGATTCACCTTATACAAAAAGCTTCGTGTGTGGAGATTGCTGAGGTGTGTGTGGGTGATAGTGTGGGAGAGTGTGGGAGAGGAGCGGAGCTGTGTACGCCAGTTGGAAAGGAAGGACGACGGCCAGCCTGAGGTTAGGGACTGCTGGCCAACCGCGTCTCCAGCAAGAGTTCGCCAAATTCCCCACGCGCACAGAATGCCTACCGTATGTGTGTGAAAAAGCGCGAGTGAGAAGCGCCGTTTAGACGGCAGCCACAGAAGTGCGCTAAGTATCTCTAACGACAGCGAATCATGAGTAAAAGGACGAGACCCTGCCATTGAGATCAGCGACATCAGCGAAGCAGCGCTGGCTGAGAACCTCGGCCATGTGGTCCAAGGTAGAGAAACCGTTCTCTAGCGCGCGCGATCGCGGAACTCAGCGAGCGAGCACACCGGGGGACTCTCGCCCCCGATTCTCATGTAACGGTTTATTCTTACAATATACACTGTATGCAAAGCTATTTGTCTTGGGTCATTCGAGTCTGAACATCCTCTTCCTTCCCGCTTGCCCCGCTAACGCGAACTTTCAGATAGATGCTAGCCGAGCACGAGAAGCAGGCAAGGATCCTGCAGTGGCCGACGTGGAGCTCGTGCTGGAGTATACGATCCGGGGAAATTGGTGAGATATAATATATTTCACCTACCTCAATCTCGCGGTTACTTGGCGTCCTTAATGTGTTAGGCTCACGAGAAGGAATCGCGGATTAAAATCACGCGATTATCAAAATATATTTGGGAGACATAAAATCATGTTTTGTTAGCTGCAGCGCAAAATTCGAGCGTGGAACTTTCAACCGCTTAGAAGCTAGGGAACGTGCAAGCGTCGTCGTGGGCAAAGATAAGGTCAACTTTGCCGACGAGAAACTCAGAGCAACCGGAGCTCTGACTTTATCCATATCTGCGCAACACGGGGAACAGAAACAAAGCCAGAGGCTCGATGTTGGCAGCAGAAAGGTAAGCACAAGAATTATTTCGAGGTCACAAAATAATTTTCGTAGTAGCTGCTGAAACACCCTATTCACGAGAAGCCAATCGAAGAGGCGTGTAAAGCCATGTGAAGGTAGTAGAATAGTGCCTTTAGATTCGCAGAGGTTAAATCGCGAGCGCGCATTCCCTTGAGCTGAGCAGTTGTTGTGCTCTGGCGGTAAGCATATATACAGCTATACGTGTGCGCAACAAGCCTATATAAGAAGGCAGAAAAACACGCAGCTGTGCGCTACAATATAGCACGCACTAGCATGTGTTAATGAGTGTATATGCGAGTGTATATGAGTATGCGAGAAGTCCCCTTAGGATTTTTCTTCTTTTTTGGTATGTTTTCAGCTACGTGAGAGTGTTTGTATATAGCCAAGTGTACTGAGCGTGTGTATATGATGTATAGGAGTGCGAAAAACGAAGTACAAAACGGTGCTAATCGTGAAAGAAGCACAAATCGTGTGACGTATGCCTGTTTTTTTATCGAACATTCTGTCCTGGGGCTAGAGTGAAATACATAGCACATGCTACAGCCAAGGCCCGTTATTGGAATTTAAGTTGAAATTCCAAAAGCACGCAACAGTAATCTCAATGTCAGTGAATAGAGGAAAGCGCGCACTTATAAATAATAAACTGCACACAACGTGTACACAACAGTGTATATATACAACATTTATACAACAGTTGTACATATACAACAGTGTATACATAGATATATATACACGCACGTACAGTGTACAATATAGGCGAGAGAAATCGCTACTATGTCTAACCCGACCGTCGACGACCTCAATAATTGGTGCTTCTCTCACGATCCACAAGAGCTCGACGAGACCCTGCACGAACTACAGCTGAAGCATGGCGGCTTCAGACTGCAACAAATGAGTAGACTGTGTGTATCTTCGGGAAATACGAAGAAGAGGACTTCCAACAGTCGTTGGAGCTAACAGCTGATGCTACACGCGAGAGACGACAGGAACGGCGCGAAGCATTCATAGAGTGGGTACACGGAGAGCGCACGGAATCGATGATTTTTGAACAAAATGTCGATCTACTGAGTGTGCACCCGATATCTATTCTGCGCGCAGACTAAGCAGTCCTAGTGAGAGAACTCACGATAAGGCAACAGCAACAGGCGCTCGCATATGATTCGGACATAGGTCAGGCAGGGAATGACCCACCGATGATAAGGCCGGACGAAGCTATGATACAGCATCAACTGCAAGAGCAGCAATTGCAACAACAGCAATTAACAGCCCGCCGCTTCTTCAGCAGCAGCAGACGACACCGCCTGGCAGTGCGCACAAACGTGGCTAACCGATCCAAGATTCAAAAAGACAAGATAGCGAGGAAAATAAATGTGTCGCTGGTGGTTGCAAGTGAATGTTGGCAGCTACAGAATTCGCGCACTGTACGATTCAGGTGCGGCACGCACGGTCATAGGTGCGGTCGGACAGCAAATCGCTAATGCGCTTGGCTTGCAGATCCAGCCGAGTTACGGCAGAGTCGCTCGAGTAGCAGATGAGCATTATACGCCTATAGCGGGCTACATTAGTTTGCCGTTCACAGTGGGAGGATTAAAGAAAGACGTGCGGGTGGTAATCTGGTCCAATTTAGACTGCAACTGCTGTATTGGCAGGAATGTTATGCAGCTGTTCAGTGCACGACGCCCAAGATAATACGATGTTTATTAAGGAAACGAAAGCGATAGTGCCACTGGAGGTCGCTGGGCTCGGTGGGAGTGGAGCACTTGCGATCTCCGCTGTAGGACTCGCGCACATAAGCGAGGGGGAGTGGGCGCATGTCAATGCGCTCGTTGACCAAATCTTAGCGAAGGGCGGGGACGCTATAGGGTGCACAACGCGCATTGAACATTTGATATATGTAGGAAGCATGCGTCCCATTAAACAGAAATACTTTCCTGTTTCAAAGAAAATCGAGGAGATGCAAAAGCAAGTCCGAGAGATGCTTGCCGCGGGTATAATTGAACCGGCGATCAGTGGATGGTTCAGCCCCGTGGTGATGGTGCGCAAGCCTAATGGCAATTATCGGTTCTGCATAGATTACCGCAGACTCAACACCGTGTCCGAGCCTCATGCGTACTCATTGCCGAATATGGACGACGTGCAGCGTAAGCCGCAGATAGCGCTATATATTACGATGCTCGACCTCAGCAGCGCATACCATCAGATCCCGCTGACAAAATCTGTACAACCGCTGGCGACTTTCACAGTCGCGGGTCTAGGATGTTTTATGTTTAAATGCATGCTCTACCGATTAGCTTACGCGGGAGCAACATTTCAGCGATTGATCGACGAAATAATCAGCGCAGATTTGCAACCATACGCGTGTTCCTACCTCGACGATATATTATAATAGTTACAGAGACGCTTCTAGAGCATCTCAAGGTACTGAGATTAATTCTCGAGCGGCTTAAAGAGGCGGGCCTCACGATTAACCAAAAGAAAAGCGTGTTCTTCTGAGACGAGGTTAAATATCTCGGCGTCCCGTTTCCGAGAAGATTGCGGCAATTATGGCTTACCTGGCACCTAAAAATCTGAAGCAGCTAAGGCGCTTTATGGCAATGGCCTCGTGGTATAGGAAGTTTTAGAGAAACTTTGTGACGCTGGCCGAGCCGCTCACTCGGCTTACGAAAAATAATCGCAAGTACGAGTGGACCGAGGAACAGCAGGCGTCGTTCGAGCAAATCAAAGCGCTCATGGCAAATACCCCAGTTCTGCATCGGCCACAGTTTGACGCAGAATTCATAATCCAATCCGATCCGATCAGCACAGGCCTAGGCGCTGTGCTTATTCAAACAATTGACGAGGAAGAGCGTGTACTCGAGTTCGCGAATAGAACAATAACTCAAGCGGGAAGGAACTTCACTGTGTCGGAAAGGGAGTGTCTCGCAATGATATGGGCAATAAGGAAATTGGGACCCTACATCGAGGCCTATAACTTCGAAGTGGTTACAGATCACGATTGCTAACGATGGCAGAATAATCTGCACAACTCCACGGGCCGGCGGGCTCGGTGGCACTAGAATTTCAAGAGCACATCTTCATAGTAGAACAACGGAGATGCGTGCTCAATTACGTGCATAATGCGCTCTCGCACATTTATGGCGGCAACGAACCTGCGGTATCGGCGATAGGCTTGGCCGACACTATCAAGGATAAAAGGTATATCGGGTGCATGCAAAGAGTGTGAAATGCCCCCGGCGACTGCCCCCTATGTAAGGTGGTGGGAGGACAGCTGTACGTATATCGCCCGGACGTTACATTGCCCATGACTCTATAGAAGGACGACGCATGGTAGATTGTCGTACCGCTAGAGGAGCGCGCGAGAATCCTTCACGAATGCCACGACGAGCCAATGTCAGGACATCTGGGACATGGAAAAATGCTCGAGCGTATCGACCTGTACTACTTCAGACCAGGAATGTACGTAGATGCGGAGAAATACGTGCGCCAGTGCACGAGCTACCCCTGGCAGGTAGTGACCGGGGATATTATGGGCCGAAAGCCCAGAACAACGCGCGGCTACGAATACATCCTAGTGTTTCAGAATTTATTCACGCGCTGGATAGAAGTCATTCCTGTTAAGAAGACCAATGCGAAGACGGTCCTGAAGGAGCTATACGAACGCGTATTTTTACGCCACGGTGCTATTAAAATTTCCATTGACATATTTTCTGATGAGCTCTTCATGCTTATCAATTATGACAAAATATTCTGGCTTTTTATTTCCGAATATAATTTTGCTGCCGCACGGAGCATACACTTTCATTCTATTCTCCTGGTGATGGTATTTATGATCCATTTTCAAATGAATTAATGAGTAGATGATATATTCATATAACCAGCATAAATATTATTTTGATGAATTTTAAATATTTTTTCTGACTGCTAAGAAGTGCACCAAGAAAGTTTTCCTGTTTATGAAATCGCCACTTACTTAAGCATTCAACTTATCAACTTCGTTGTTGGGTTAGGATACGCCACCTGGCGGCGTTTGAAGTAGCCTTGTGTGAATGAGGATGTTTGCGTTTTTGTATGTTTATACGTATTTTTACATGTTCACGCACATAATTATAATGGAATTATTATTATTCATCATAGAATATAGCAACGCATCATGTATAATATGGTTAAAAAGGGTAAAATATGTAAATTAGAGATATTTCGAATACATGATCAGCTACGATTTCAAACTAAACGGATTTTTAATCTTTGAATACTAACAAATTAGGTCGTAGAAGCTGTTTTTGTCGACATTTTCGAAATACCTATCGGTGCTTTAAGACAACCGTGTATGGAGCCAGCCCACATTACATAGACAGCCAAAGAGTACCTAAAACACATCTTCCGCTGCTCATTCCTGGGAAATAGTTAGCTACCTAAATAGTTAGACACGAGTATCCATGTGGTTGTACATAGCCGAAATCGGGACGATTATTCGACTCTGGGGGGGGGGGGGGGTGTATAACGAGCACGTGATCGTAAATCGAATATGCGAGGTATTCATGCCGCTGCGAATTATATGAGGTGAAAATGAGGAGAAAACATGACGGTACGATACCGCCCCAGCGAGGAATCGGGACGTAGGTGCGTACGATCGGAAAGGAAGCGCACAGGGACATAACCGGAGGCTATCCGTGCGTGAACCTCATGGGCTTTCTTACTGATTAGAGCGGATTATCTGTCTTCGAGGTAAATATACCGGCGACCGCGATTCACCTTGTACGAAAAGCTTCGTGTATGGCGAGTGCTGAGGTGTATCTGTGAGAGTGTGGGAGAGAAGCGGAACTGTGCACACCAGTAGGAGAGGAAGGAAGACTGCCAAACAGCGGTCAATGACTGCTGGCCAACCGCATCTCCAACAAGAGTTCGCCACCTTTCCCAAACGCACAGCACGCCCACCGTATGCGAGTGAGAAGCACCGCACACTGGGCTAAATCGACTTTTTCTTTTTCAAAATCGCAGAACTTCAGATAGAAAACACCAATCAAACTGAAACTTTTTGAGCTTCAAGTTTACTGATTATAGAACATAGAAAAACTATAGAGGAAGCGTTAGATTCACATCCTAACCTCAAAATGAAGTACAAAGTTGCTCATTTTTCGGAAAAATACAGTTTTTGCTGCGACAAAGTCGTCATATATTTTTATTTAATGCCTCCAACACTATATCTTGTAGATTTTTTACCGCTGAATTCAAATTCACCACCTATATTAACCAAAAACCTAACCTAAAAGGTCAAAAAGACAATTAAACGCTAATTATTACCATTTGTTGTATTCTAAGTGATAGAACATGAGATAGGAACGACTAATTCCCCTGAATTTTTTTTGATCTTCAAACTTAATGGTCATAGAACATGGGAAAATTATACGGGAAGCGCCAGATTGACATCCTAACCTCAAAAAGAAGCTCATTTTTCAAAAAATGCGGTTTTTGCTGCGACAACGTCGTGATATATTTTTTTACTTCCTCGAACACTATATCTGGTAGATTTTGTACCGCTGAATTCGAATCCACCGCCTAAATTAATCAAAAACCTAACCTAAAAGGTCAAAAATCCCAGTATACGCTAATTATTACCATGTGTTGTATTCCAAGTGGTAGAACATGAGATAGGAACGACTAATTCCCCTGTATCTTTTTTGATCTTCAAACTTTATGTTCATAGAACATGGGAAAATTATAGGGGAAGCGTTCTAACCTCAAAATGAAGCTCATTTTTCGGAAAAATACAGCTTTTGCTGCGACAATGTCGTGATATATTTTTTTACTACCTCAAATACTATATCTGGTAAATTTTTTTATCGCTGAATCCGGATCGACCACATAAATTAACTAAAGTAATCAAGCTAAAACTTGGAGAATTCATTCTCTGAACAGTCCTATATAGTATACAAATTATTTGGATTTGGTGTGTAGTACAATAATAATGAATTATTATCAAAACAAATACAAAACGAGAAATTTGTAAATTTCTTTGGCGCTAAATAGATGGTCACCTTTTGTTATTCAACTTATTTGTTTCATAGAAGATGTCAACAAATACCAGGATCAAATATATATATATATATAGGATTGTAAAATTTAGGAAAACTATAGGGGAACTATTATTGTAACATTATATTTTCTAAAACTCGGTATTAAAGTGTCATTTTTTGAAAAAAAAACTCAAATACTAGTAATGAGCTAGAGATCGGTAAGTACATTTTTTTAATATTAAATTGTTTATAAAGCTTGAGTGTACTAAAAAATGTATTGGCATGTCAATAAATGATGTTCAAAATATGAAAAAAACCATATGACCTTCTAACCTAAATCTGGGTAAGTCGTAGATATAATTACTACTATCGAGACTCTCAATAAAAATAAATTAATTATACTATTTATTATTTTTCCATGCATTACGCATTACCAAAGTTAGATAAACACATTTTATTGGTTACAAACATAACCTAAATAACAGATCCCTAATAATATTCCTTTAGCTAACCAAAAATTATAGCCATGAATAATTATAAAATTCTTATTTCGGAATTTTGAACAATAAGCCAAAACTTTTACTATAAAACTTGCGTTTGTAAAATCTCGTAATCTCTAAACACTCATAAGCAGACAACACAAACTTCGAAAGTGAACCACATAATTCCAATACTATTAACAAAATTTTGTAATTGATTACGATACTTCTTGTTTTTATAAATTACGTATTAATGGTTTAGTAGTTTGATAAAGAAACAAAATATGTTTAAAAAATATGCCATTTGAGCTTTTCTACTATTATTAAGCTAAAATTAACAATTCATAATTTGTGCTCAATGTAAATTAATATTTCCACTTTTTTTAACTTATAATGCCTTTACTTCCTAATTTTAAGTTTATCAAGTACAAATTCAATATTTGTCACTTTTCAAAAATATATTAGCTACAGAATTTCGATGTTTTGGCGTCATTTTTATATTTTTATCATTTGTAATTGCTATATTGAAAGAAATACGTATTGATTGAATTCTCGAAATATCTTCTTACTTTTAAATGTTTTAGTTGTTCAGCTTTATTGTGAAATATAGTATAATTCTGAATTAATACATCGAAAATTCGTTCTATATAGCTCGTTATATTATAAAACTATGTATGTCTCACTTCAGTATAAACTGTGAAAGAGCTTTCGACAATCTTATTACTTTCGGTGTGTTGCCATGGTAACCATTTACATATGTTGAATAAATAAATGTATATAAACATCTTGAATTTACTGCATTTCTACATTTATTATAACATCTTTCGTAGTCTTACGAATCGCTGTGAAATTGATTAAATATTATCAGAGACTGAATTACCAATAAGCACACTACAATTTAGAATAACTTAGAGAAGTTATTGACAGGGTTTATTGTAAGGTTTACTAGACTCCTAGAAAATATCAAGTAATTATTTCTGTACTCCTATTATTTGTTATCTTTAATCTGAAATAACAACTATAAATTAATGACAGTAATATTCTGTAACCTCGAATTTCATTGTGAAATATATGACATCTATAAAAGTATTCGCATAAGTATTTTTGAAAAAGAATTCGGATGCTGTTATTTCAGAAAATGTATGGCAAAATCTCTAGAAATTTCAACTAATATGCATAAAAATATACTACCTTCAAATAATTACCTTCAAATTACTATTTTGTATAGACCAAAATTTTTGTTTTGATTTCTAACTTAATCTTCCAAAATTTCTGTTTCTTATACTTACAATTTCGAATCATAGATGCTTTTATAATTACTAAGAGTATTAAGAGCACAAGCACTTTTTTTAAGTGAAAGACATTATCTTTAACATTATTCTTGATAAAATATATTATCTCGTTAACCCATTAACGCCTAAATAACATACAATTTTTGTATATCTGTGAGTTAACAGATGTTAATTAAATCCCTCTTTATTGTTATTGGAGACGATTTTTCTAAGTTTCTAGCTAATTACAAAATTAAAAACATCAATTTTCATTCGTTTTTGATAAATAAATGATAGATCTTTCAGTCTACTTTTTTGTTGAATTACTAATCTTAGAAAAATGAATTTTGTTATGCATAATAAACTGCACAAAACTTATTATTTACACTCATACTATCTAAATACATAGGCATTTTTTTCTCCCAACAGCCTTTATTTTTCAATAATTTCAAAATTTCGGTCATAACTTCAATTTTTCTCGATATTTTCCTATTCGGTCGGCGATTTCTCGTCCGCTCCATTAAAAATGAGATTATTGATAAAAAATTACCCGCAAATTTTTAAAGTATAAGTGTCAATAATATGTTTAATGCAGTTTAAAATGCAAAAGAACATTTTTCTACTTTAAAAATCTAATTTCACAAACAAGTAAACTGAATAAACGTTACTTTTTCAATAAATTTATCAAAAAACAATTAAAATTTATATTTTTGTAAGAAGCTGGATAGTAAATAGAAAACCCGAGAACTTTGAAAAAATTGTCTCCAAAAAGAATGAATAGGGATTTCATTAAAATCTGCTGTCTCCGTTATAAAGAAAATTTAGTAATATTCAGGCGGGGCCTAATGGGTTTAGCTATGCGCGCATTCCGCCAGTTCGCTGTTAGATTGTACAAGAATTTTCGAGTTTTATTCGAAACTGTGGGAATATATTGTTGTAATAATGTTATCTTTAAAACTAAATAAATATATTTCTAGAGATTAGTTTATCCATGTGACTTTCCAAATTTTTAATTCTGTATTAGAATCAAAATTTTTATGCTTAATTGAGACTTTCTTATTTTGTAACATAAACAGTAGTATGGAAGATGAAGGTATAGATCGTGAGAGCGGACAAGTTAATACAGTTAGGCGATTGCTCAAGAAAACTAAATTGAGTATAAACACAGGAAGAAAACGGACTAACGATGAATATTCAACTGCAATGATATATAGACGAGCTCATGAAATCATTAGTAAATATGATACAAAGGCAATAGAACTAGCATTCCAATTAATTCAAAGTACAACTCTATGCGATGGAATTGTCGAGAATCAAAAGAACAAAAATCAAAAGAACAAATTGTCTGTGCACTCTCATGAATCCACCTTAGCATTTTATTTAGATTACAATTGTAATAAAGAAAATTACATCGCATTAGTAAATGATACACAGAAAAGAAATTGTCCCATTTATTGTTCCTATTATTTTATTACTCAAGAGATGGAGAAGTGTAAACCAAAAAAATATCTTATTACTACTGAGACAGAGGTTACCGTATCCTTGCAATCACTGCTGAATAAGACTGCTAAGCGTTTATGTGAAGAAATTGCATTTAATTGGGAAAAATCAGTTTTGAGAAGTTTAGAGTTAATATTAACTGTAAGCTTTAACAGTTCTGGTCACACGAATCCTCACCAAAAATATGATAACATTCAGAATCAAAATACAAATTCTCAGCAATCCCTGTTTGTCACCAGTATGATTATAATACTAGTACGATCAAAAAAATCTGATGAAAATCTGTGGGTCAATCCTACACCACAAAGTGTACAGTTTTGTCGCCCTGTGTGGATATCCTTCGAAAAAGAGGATGAAGTTGCAACGCTATGTGAGTTCAACCGTTTAAATAATGAAATAAAGAGTCTGGAGCCATTCAGCTTCACGATGCCAAATAAGAAAATCGTTAAAATTACGTACATTGTCTCGCAAACGTTATTCGATGGAAAATGTGTCAATACCATAGTTGGTAATAATGCAACTTGTAGGTGTCCCATGTCTTTGCCGACCGCTCATCAGTTTTGTAACCTGAACGATGATTTCAAACCAAATGAGTCTTCCTTGAAATATGGTTTAGGATTGTTGCACTGTACGATAAAATGCTTTGAACATCTACTTTATCTATCGTATAAAAGAGATTTTGAATCGTGGGATGCACGCCAAGATAAGAAAGGTATAATGCTCATAATAATTTCATTTAAACATTAGGAATTTGATAGTACTTAATTCAGGAATTTTATAATATCAAAGTTAAGTACCTTAAATTTATGTACAATTTTATGTTCTCGCTATCTATCTATCTCTCAACTCCCTGTCGTCTTGGTTTTACGCGCTCTTGCTGTGTTGCTTTATTGCTCTCTTGCTGTGTTGCTTTATCGCTCTTTTGCTGTGAAGGTTTATCGCTCTCTCGACTCGTTGCTCTCTCGTCTTCTCACTCTCTCCCCTTCTCGCTTTCTTGCACTCTCGACTTATCGCTTTTCGCTCTCTCATCTCCGCGCTCTCTCGCTCTCTTGCTGTCTTGCTTTCAAGCGGTCTCGCTTTCTCGCTTTCATTTGCTCTCGCCTCCACGCTCTCTCACTGTATTCCTTGTTCGCTGTCCTGTATTCCTTGGTCTCGCTATCTCGCTCACTCGCTTACTCGCTCTCTCGCCTCCTTGCCCTCTTGCTTTTTCGCTGTCTTGTTCTCTTGCTGTTTTGCTTTATCGCTCTTTCACATCCTTGCTTTCTCGCCTCCTTGCTCTTCCGCTTTCTTGCTCTGTCGGTATCTTGTTCTTTTGCTGTCTCGCTTTGTCGCTATCTCTCGCTGTCTTACTTTCACGCTCTTTTGTCTTCTCGCTCTCTCGTTCTCTCGCATCCTCACTCTTTTGCTGTCTCGTTCTCTTGCTGAATTGCCGTCTTGCTATCTCGCAGTCTTGTTCTCTCGCAGTCTCGCTGATGTGCTCTATGGCTTTCTCTCTGAGGGTTAATCGTTCAAAGAATTTCAGTTTCAGATTCTATCGGTTTTATGATTTTTGGATTTAAGGGTTTGATAGTTTGCGATATGATGGATTTATGCGTTTAGAGATAATGAGTTTAAGGAAATTTAAGTTTATACAACTCTCATAATTTATAGCGGAGTATGAAGAATGGAAGAAGGACATACAAAATCGAATTTATGAACGTATCGGGGTCAGAGTTGATCAAGTGTTACAAGGTCACGGAACATCGAATACTGGCAATGTTGCAAGACGTTGTTTTAAATACCGTTCGGTCTTTGCTGAAGCGCTTGAAATCGATCCTAGGTTGGTGACAAATATAGCTACAGTACTAGCTGCATTCAAATGTACCAAAAAATTAAAATTAGATAAATTGGAAGAATTTTGTTGGCAAACATATTGTTTGCATTATGAACTTATCCACAAGCAAGGATGAACCCTATGTGTCATAAGTTACTGAAACACGGCTGCGAGGTGAGAAAAATGATATATTGATTAACAGACAAAAAACAATATTCGGAATCCTTAAAAAAAAATTAAACAAGGATGACCGAAAACGAGATAAATTAAACATTGGGACATTAACTAAAAAAACATCTTTCCTGGTTCTACATGTTAAACAACTAACTCGACAATTTGTTAACACGCAAAAATGTCTTCCAAAACTTTCTTATAAAAATCAAAGATATTTTTGAATGCTTGTAACTTTGTGCAGAAGTATCCATTTCCAACAAGTATTAGCGTAGATTGAAACTACGTTTTTCAATTCTTGTTCCAAAGTTTCACAATAAATTTTTAGGGGCTAAAAAGTTATTTCTTATCTGTATTTTCATATCAAACCAGAGAATATTTGTATTACAGTATGCCACACAATATCTTGTTTTTGTCCCCTACAGTCATTCTCTTTTTAAATTTTTTTTTATAAGTATTTTATTAAAAGACATTAATATGGAATTCAACCGCATTTCTAATTCAGATTGCAAGGGTATTTTTGATGCCATTGATGTATTTCGCTGAAGATGGAAACTAATCTTGGTACAAGTGGTATCGATTGAATATGACGTTTCATGACAGATCCTAAAATTTCTCTATTGAGCAAACGGACAAAAACTCTGGAGAATAAGCCAAAAGTAATAAATGTAGATATAAGCCGATTTATAGAAAACGGGTAGGATATTTGTAGAAACTCTTACTTCATTACTAAAACAATTTTCAAAACTATTCGTAGTAACTTTATAACTCTTGAATCCATATACTGTAAATAGAACATATTCAACTTTTATAATTCATACAAAGTAACTGACGACTTTATTTATATTTTATTTTATTCAGTTAATCTTGGAATGCAACTACAAATTAACACACAACATAAACTGAACATCGATACAAATACAATGCGTAATACATTTTGATTAATTGAGAAATGAATATCAATTACTTTGCAGACAAAATGAGGATATGGCAGATAATGAATCCGTTTTTGATGACGACGACTTCGCTGATTATGATCAAGAATATTAGTTAAAAAAAAAAGAGATATGCCTGTGAATTGGCCAGTACAAGTGAATAGGCCTGTATATTCGCGCTGTTTGTGCAATTATTTATCGTCGATAATACAAAACACATGTGCTCTTCTTAACGTACAGATTTGTTTAATTATTATTATTCATCCTTATAAAAGCCGTTATTAAAAGTATGTTCAAAGAATGAATCCTCCAAGTTTTAGCTTCATTACTTTAGTTAATTTATGTGGTCAATCCGGATTCAGCGATAGAAAATCTACAAGATATAGTGTTTGAGGCAGTAAAAAAATATATCACGACGTTGTCGCAGCAAAAACCGTATTTTTCCAAAAAATGAGCTTCATTTTGAGGCTAGGATGTCAATGTGGTGCTTCCCCTATAATTTTCCCATGTTCTATGACCATTAAGTTTGAAGATCAAAAAAGATTCAGGGGAATTAGTCGTTCCTATCTCATGTTCCATCACTTGGAATACAACAAATGGTAATAATTAGCGTTTAATGGGCTTTTTGACCTTTTAGGTTAGGTTTTTGGTTAATTTAGACGGTGGATTCGAATTCAGCGGTACAAAATCTACAAGATATAGTATTTGAGGCAGTAAAAACCGTATTTATCCGTAATATGTGCACCTCTATACTTTATTTTGAGGTTAGGATTTCAATCTAAGGCTTCTCCTATAATTTTCCTATGTTCTATGACCATTAAGTTTGAAGATCAAAAAAGATTCAGGGGAATTAGTTGTTCCTATCACATGTTCTATCACTTGGAATACAAAAAATGGTAATAATTAGAGTTTAATTGGCTTTCTACCTTTTAGGTTAGGTTTTTGGTTAATTTAGGTGATGGATTCGAATTCAGCGGTTAAAAATCTACAAGATATAGTGTTGGAGGCATTAAATAAAAATATATGACGACTTTGTCGCAGCAAAAACTGTATTTTTCCGAAAAATGAGCACCTTTGTACTTCATTTTGAGGTTAGGATGCCAATCTAATGCTTCCTATATAGTTTTCATATGTTCTATAATAAGTAAACTTGAAGCTCAAAAAATTTCAGTTTGATTGGTGTTTTCTATCTGAAGTTCTACGATTTTGAAAAAGAAAAAGTCGATTTAGCCCAATGTGCGCCGTGTAGGCTCCAGCCACAGAAATGCGCTTGGCATCTCCGACGACAGCGAATCGCGATTAAAAGGGCGAGACACTGTCATTATCGTCAGCGACATCAGCTCAGCGGCGCTGCCGGAAAACCCCGGCCACGCGGTCCGAGGTAGAGAAACCGTTATCTAGCACGTGCGCGATCGTGTAACGCAGCGAGCGAACACACCGGGGGACTCGTGCCCCCGCTTCTCATGTAACGGCTTATTCTTACAATATTCGCTGTGTGTAAACCGATTAGTCGTAAGTCATTCAGATCTGAACATCCTCTTCCGTCCCGCTTACCCCAGCTAACGTGGACTTTCAGATAGAAGCTAGCCTGATGCAAAAAAAAAACACCCAATATTTCGGTGTCAATACCTAATTTAGAAGTTAACGTAATATATATATATATATATATATATATATATATATATATATATACATATTACGCATACAAATCAGGTTTATAAACTATTACTGAAATACGTAGTATAGGGCTAAGAGTGTGTTTTTTAGTATGCCGCCGGTGTATGCAGGTGTGAGGAGAGGAGGGGGAAGAGTGGACACTGTGGCATACCGGTGTATGCAGCAATGTGAGCATTGGAGGTACTATGAACGGTGAGTATGATTCTTACGACTCATTGTATTCTTCACTGATCCACTGGGCAATACACCAAGCAGTTATCAAATATATACCGGTATCTCTAAACCGTCGGATAGCTAAAGTTAAAATGAGATTAGATATAGAATAAAGTTTTATTTTGACAAAAATAAAAAACACAAATTCTTTAATGCTTACCATCAGTGGGTATTTCACCTATTGCACAATCATTATGCATATGAAGAGGTGCATCGTCTCAGGTGAATGAAATGTTGGATGTAGACTCATCACGCTCAGGTACGTACAGTTTTCCTCCAAGATCAGGTACACCTTCACCGTAATCGCGAAAATCGTTGTAATCCAAATGGAACAACTTTTCCATTTCTTTTATTTTAAAAAATTTGACATTCAATTTATTTTAAAAATCCATTTTATCTATCTGAAAAACACAAATCGTAAAAGATCGAGTTGTAAACTGTAACACAGCATGGTTCTGCAACTCGACTGTGCATGTGCAACGTTACATTAATTTGCTCGTTATCCGGTCGTATGTCAGCACGTAATATTGATTAACGCTAGTTTTGGGTAGCATTACTATAACGAAAAGCAAATATTAATTATTAATAATTTATTTATCGATCTTAAAATTTAGTTTTTTATTTAGAACACTTTTAAAACTCACAGAGTCTATCATAATGTTGAAAAAAACCTTTGAGTACCCTATACTTTCAAAAACCACGTATGTTTAAGATATCCCCAGAAAGCAAGGTAGATAGACAACTCGAATATAAAAACATACGAAAAAATAATATGACGTGATCTTTATGTAAGATTCTTATTACGCCCATTAGCACTTCACCACCTACACTATGTGACATATTACTTAAATCCTCAAAAAATTGGGCATTGTATCTTTTGTGCAATTGAGATTTAAAAATCGAGCAACAAACTATAACACGCGATAAAACTCGAGAAAAATTGGCTAAGACTATTTCATAATTCATTTTTGGTAGACAAATTTCAGAGCGATATGATCACTAAGCTTTCTTGCATAGTCTCTTCGGAGTCTCTTCCATCCTATAATTTATAGTATGGGAATGAAAAAGCTAGCGGCCTGAGGGTCTCTGACCGGCGTCAAGCGTCAAGGCCCCATTCTTATTGGGGGCAGAGTTGACTCTCGGCATTATATATATACCACATATACACAGCAGAAGGCGCGTCTAGATGTACCCCCACTCCTTCACTGATAATGAGCCCTAACCCTACCTCCGGCAGAAAATATTTCATAGTTTTCCACGGGGCTAAGATGCTTGAGTTTCTCTACTACTGAGCGGAAGCCAGTCGACATTCACATGATCGCGCGCGCGCTTCCACCGCTCTTTTGCTGCGTCGTACAGTTTAACCATTGTCGGGCCTTTATGACGGACCCGTCTCAATCTGTTGTAATTCTCTTGCATGCAGTCGTTCAGCGGTCATCAGTCTGGGACTGTATTTATGTGCTACAGTAAAACGAGCATCAGTGGGTGTAGTTTGGGTAAAAAGTGAATAGCAGGAGGACTATTCAAAAGCTGAAGTACTTGTACTTGATTGTGTAGTTTATTTATTGCATATACCTTCAATGAGTGAACAATTCACAAGTTAACGTACAGCGTGTAGTGTAGCGCTCGGAAACTTTTCTTTTTGGCTCCGAGGTCTTTTGTAGGAGCGAGTCAAATGTCTCAAGCGGTGTTAACAGATGATAATATTTTTCGAAACGAGATCAAAAAAGAAAAGAAATAAGTGTATATGATACAGACTAATGAGAAAAAATTCCCATCATACCATCCACTACTATTAACGTCTTATTTTTTAAACAAATCGAGAACAAAAAATCTTGGCGTCGGAATTCGACTTTTGCATAATCAACATACACAGTCACTTATCCTGCTTTCATCCAATTTCAATAATATCAGCAGCGGTTTGAGCATCGATGCAGATACTTGGATTAAAATACAAAACAATCTCAGTAAAATAAGTGAATTCATCGCTTCTGAATTCTGAAATGAAAATGATGCTTTACGTCTTGAAATGAACGATTGGGAAATCAATTTTACTAAAACATACGAATGTAAATCGATTATCTTTAATAAGATTGCAGAATATTCCGAAGATAACCACACAAAATACAAGAAATTTTATCAACCGACTATTGTGTTACAAAAACCGTCTTTCAAAGGATTCAAAAATGCTATTGAGTGTGTAGAAGAACACTACCGTCGACTCTAACTAATGTTAACTGATATTATAAACTGTAAAATTTTTATTTGAGAACAGTTAAAATAAGTTATGAACGATATTCATATTAACTCTCAACAAGGCTACGGCTTTGTAAAAGTGATTTCTTTCAAAGTAATGATTTCAAAACTAATGTAAAATGTAAATTTAATAATTCGGAATCGTCTGATTTTATAGAGCGTTACTTTGAAATTGTATACTTAGGTTACACATCACTTCATCTCGATTATATTATTCCTGAAATGCGTAATTCTTAGGACCTAGCGAGATCTTTTTATGTCCATGTGCGTGTGTGCATGTGTGTGTACGTGTATGCGTATGCACGTGCGTGATATTTATGTGAAATTATAATTTTTATCAATGTATTAATAAAGTATTACTATAAACACAATTGTTCTCTTTCGACTATAAAATACAAAAAAAAGATTGAGTATCTTACCTTATTATTCGTTTATCCTCCACTTACTCTACTATTTCACATTTACATAAGTTAAAATATAGAAAAGAATTTTTTCATATCAATTATTAAATATTATTGATTATCCACGATTAGTATAATTTGTTTATACATACGGGGCGAGTTCTTTTACATTGTATTTAAACTATTATATTTTTAAGGCTGACACCCATAAAACTTTGGGATTAGGTTTTCGTGAACAGAAAAATGTGAAAAGAAAAATTTATTGAAAGTGTTCGTGAATAAATATTTTAGTTTCGTTAAATTTTTATAAATAATAAAAAAATATCGATGTTTTAGAACTTGTATAATACAAAGCAAATTGCGAGGTAAAATATTTTAATTAAAATATTTTGCAAGAAAGAGGTCTTAATGATTCATGAAAATATTGTAATGCTTCGTAAAATTGTTTAAAAAGTCGTCAATGTTCTGCAACTTGTTTAATAAAACTTGAAAACCGAATACATATTAAACAATTTGAATAGAAAAATACAGTGTAGAAATCTATATATATATATATATATATATATATATATATATATATATATATATATATATATATATATATATATAAGAATTATTAAAAAGTACAGCTCAATTGAAACGTTTCCTGAAACAATATAAAATAAAATGAGTTTTAAACATTTAAAAAAAATCATCTTTTACCTTTCATAACTTTTAAATTTGTATTGACAGTATAAAAATTGTTATTGTACATTGAAACAATTCGAATGAAACAAACATTTTCACATTTATTAGATTTGTGGACATCATTTTTCTATTCAAATTTTTTATTCAAATTTTTTATTCAAATTTTTTAACATGCATTCGGTTTTTAAGTTTTAATAAACAAGTTTCAGAACATTGACGACTTTTTAAATTATTTTACAAAGCATTACAATACTTTCATGAATCATTAAGAACTGTTTCTTGCAATGTTCACAATACGATTTCATTAAAACTATTTCTGTCAGTTATAATCTTTTTCAACTTTTTTATCGACGTTTCTTTTCTTACAAATATTTCATGATGTTTCTAAGAAATATCAGATTTATAGTTAAGAATATTTTGAAATTTTCTTTCAGTGTAACATCTTTTAACTTTATTATCCGTATTGATAATGGTTACAAATTTTAATTCTATGCTGAAACGTTTGCTTTCATACTTATGTTTTTCTATAAAAAAATATTTTACCTCGCGATAATAAAAATATCTACAGTAAAAGTTCAACAGATTTTTCTCTCTTATAAATACTTAACGAAGCTATTAGAATATATTTCAATAACATTTTTTTAATCTTATAAATAATAAACAAAAAATTTTAATAAATGTATCATGTTTTATATTTAAGAAAATACTTTATAATTTCTATTGTTAAGTGTTAAAAATAATTTTTCTACATTCAAACAATACAAAAAAGAAATTTGGCATCCATTTTATTTTAAAAATTTTATTCGAGCTATCAAAAATATGTTATATTATACAAATCGTAAAAGATCGATAATATTTTAAAATATAACATTGTTTTTCTGCATTTTAACTTTAGTAAATGAAACAAAACTTTTCCTATTTAAAATATTTTATGCGCGATTTGGTTTGTACGAGGGTAGTTCAATAAGTCTTTAGAATGACCAACAGATGGCGCGCGAATCGCTCCAAATCATCTGTTTTCAGTCAGCACCACTCCCGACTAGATATATGGTGCAGTCACAGTCCACATCTTCTGAGTTTACGTGTTTTTATAACCAATTGAAAAAAAAATTGCTTGTTAAGAAAAATGGAAAAAAACTAGTTCAGAGCGGTAATTAAACATTTTCATTTAAAGGGTTTAACTCCATATGAGATAAAAAATTAATTGGACTCAGTTCATGGCACATCTGCCCCTGCCTTAGCAACGGTTTATAACTGGGTAAATGAATTTAAGCGTGGTCGTACATCAATAAGTGATGAACCACGTTCAGGAAGGCCCGTAGAAGCAACTACTCCCGAAATCATCAATAAAATCCACGATATGGTGTTGAAGGATAGAAGATTAAAAGTGCGTGAGTTAGCTGAGGCCACAAGGATATCTATAGGTGCAGTTGTTTCAATTCTACATGAAAAATTAGGCATGAAAAAGCTATCGGCAAGATGGGTGCCGCGTTTGCTCTCAGCTGAGAATAAACGCAATAGAGTGGTCGCCTCTGAGGCTCTTTTGGCGCGCATAAGTCGGAATCCTTAGGAATTTTTTCGTCGATTTGTAACTGTGGATGAAACATGGATACACCACTACACTCCTGAGACAAAGGAACAATCCAAACAGTGGATTTCCACAGGCGAACCAGCTCCAAAGAAGGCAAAGACCGTAAAGTCAGCTGGTAAGGTTATGGCTACAGTTTTTTGGGATGCACGTGGAATTATACTTATTGACTACTTGGAAAAGGGTAAAACAATTACTGGTGAGTATTATGCATCATTATTAGAGCAGCTGAAAGAAGAAATTAAAAAAAAACGACCACATTTGGCGAGAAAAAAAATTCTCTTTCATCACGACAACGCCCGAGTTCACACATGCTTCGTTTCAATGGCTAAAATTGAAGAACTAAAATTCGAATTGGTCGAACACCCACCGTATTCACCAGATTTAGCCCCCAGTGACTTTTTCTTATTTCCAAACTTGAAAAAATGGCTCGGTGGACAGAGATTTACGGACAACGAAGACGTCATTGCCTCTGTAAGTGCTTATTTTGAGGAACTTCCGAAAACGCACTTTTCTGAAGGATTAAAAAAACTTAAAAAGCGATTGACCAAGTGTATAGAGCTCCAAGGAGATTATGTTGAAAATTAAAAAAAATTTACCCAAAAAAAATGGTTTTTATACTTTATTCTAAAGACTTATTGAACTACCCTCGTATTATACAAGTTTTAAAAGATCGATATTTTTTATTTTTTATAAAAATTTAACAAAACTGAAATATTTCTTCACAAACACTCTCAATAAATTTTCGATTCACATAAAACTTATAAATATTCAACGAAAACTTTCTTTTTTTGTTGGATTAAACGAACCTGATCTCAAAGTTTTAAGGGTGTCAGCCCTAAAAATATAGTAGTTTAATTACAATGTAAAAGGAGTCGCTGAGTGTGTATAAACAAATTATACTAATTGTAGATGATCAATAATATTTAATAACTGACATGAAAAATTGTTTTCTATATATTAACTTATATAAATGTGAAATAGTGGAGTGTAAACGAATAACAACGTAAGACACTGAATATTTTTTTTATTTTATAGTCGAAACAGGACAATTGTGTATATAGTAATACTTTAATTAATATACTATTAAAAATTATAATTTCGCATAAATATCACGCACGTATACACACACACATACAAATAAAAAGATCTCGCTAGCTTCTAAGAATTACGCATTTCAGGAATAAGATAATCGAGTTGAAGTGATGTGTATTCTAAGTATACAATTTCAATGTAATGTTATATAAAATCAGCCGATTCCGAATTATTAAATTTACATTTCATAACTTTTTTTAACTGTTCTCAAATAAAAATTTTACAGTTTATAATATTAGTTAACATCAGTTGGAGTCGACGGTAGCGTTCTTCTACACACACTCTAGCATTTTGGAATCCTTCGGAAGACGGTTTTTGCAACGCAATAGTCGGTTGATAAAATTTCTTGTATTTTGTGTGGTTAGCTTCGGAATATTCTGTTTTCTTATTAAAGATAATCGATTTAGCGTCGTATCTTATAGTAAAAACGATTTCCAAATCATTCATTTCAAGATGTGAAGCATCATTTTCGTTTCAGCATTCAGAAGCGATGAATTCACTTATTTCACTCAGATTGTTTTGTATTTTAATCCAAGTATCTGCATGGATGCTCACACCGCTGCCGATATTATTGAAATTGGATGAAAGCAGTATAAATGGCTGTGTATGTTGATTATGTAAAAGTCGAATTTTTCCTCGTTAGTCTGTGTCATATATACTTTTTTCTTTTCTTCTTTGATCTTTTTTCGAAAAAAATTATTATCTGTTAACACAGCTTGAGACATTTGACTTGCTCCTAAAAGAGACCTCGAAGCCAAAAAGAAAAAGTTTCCGAGCTCTACACTACAGGCTGTACGTTGACTTGTAAATTGTTCACTCATTGTAGGTATATGCAATAAATAAACTACACAATCAAGTACAAGTACTTCAACTTTTGAACAGTCCTCCTGCTATTCACTTTTTACCCATACTACACCCACTAATGCTCGTTTTCCTGTAGCACATAACCACAGTCCCAGACTGATGTGAACCGCTGAACGACTGTGTGCAGGAGAATTACAAAGGCCCAACAATTGTTATACTGTACGATGCTGCAAAAGAGCGGATGAAGCGCGCACACGATCTTGTGATTGACGACCGGCCCCCGCTCAGTGGTTGGGAAAACTGAAGCATCTTAGCCCAGTGAAAAACTATGAAATATTTTCTGCCGAAAATATTGTCATTGGTACGTTATGCTGATTTACTGAAAAAAATATCACAAAGTAATACATTAAGAAATTACATTAGCTAATGATAAAATAAGATGACTTATCTGATTGAATAAATGTATTACAGTAATCCATTTTTATTATATTTTATGATCTTGTAAATACTTATACTTCTTGAGAGCTTTGGAAATAAATACACAGGAACATAGGATTAGGTTGTACCTTATCAACGCAGTACGGTGCTACGATCTGTGCAACTACCAAAAAATGCGCGAATTTCGAAAGAAATAGTAATTTAAAAATAATCACTGTACACTTTTTTATGGCTTTATTCGTACTAAAACTTTATTTTTAAGTCATTTATAGCTTGTAAATCAAAAATAAATTATATAAAGAAATCGGTTTTTTCATGATTTATAGATATACTACCTTTAGATAATTTTATAGATATACTTAGCGTACCCCCTTAAGGCCAGGTTACTCCAAAAAACGTGATTTTTTTCAATAAATTTTATTCATAGTACAAAACATGCTGAGTAATCAATATTTTTTACATACAAAAGCACATATATTAAATTACTTGAAAAAATTTTTTTTTTGTTCAAAATGGCGGTTTTGAAAATGGCTGCTGAAACTCGTCTGATTAGTAGATGGATGACATAATTTCTTGGAAACGAATTATCTGAAAGCAAAAAACAAAACGGTTTCATGTTCTGTATCGAATTGGCTATGGCCTCAGGCAGAATGAAACATTTTCAATGAAAAAAAAAACAAAATGGCGGACTTTTGAATTTTTTTACCCTTTTTTTTCACTTTTAATTGTTTATAACTTTTTTAAATAATAATGCATATTTCTGGTTCTGCTTGAGGATATAGCCAGACATCTAAAGACTAAAATGCCGTTTGGTTCATGTCGATAAGTGCAATAGTTTTGAAATGAGAGTGTCATCCATGCGAAAAAACGTGGTTCGGAGAAAAATCAGTTTAAAGTTTTTATTCGTGCTACCGAAGGCGTTCGAGCGGCCGGATTTACCGTTTGGCGCGCACCGCTCCCCACTCTTTTATACCTGCTTTTCGGTCTTGCTGACCTTCGGGACTAATTCTATACTATTTCTACGAGTATACAGTAGCAATTTATGAAAAAAAAAATTTCGATTTTTTCAAAATTGTTTGGAGTAAGCTGGCCTTAATGCAGTTGCTGAGATATCCATCAGTCCACAAAAATTCAATAAGCCATAAAATCCAACTCTTAACAAGCGCATTGTATAAACTATTCTTCTGTTTATTTCATAACCATTTTTGATTTTTGGAGATGAAGGGATTGGTTCACTCTCCTCACAATCACAGATAATTTGTAATTCGAAACCTAATCCTTTTTCGTCACTTTTTGCAAATTCCACTTTTTTATTACACTTTGCACAAACTACTCTCTGTTGTAATGTAGCAAATACAGACCACTGAACGATCACGTAAGTCAGCAACGGATGGATTTTCACTTCAAGTTGAGAACCGGCGTTTTTCAGTTTTTTTGCAGCAGCACTGGTTTGTTCTGTATCATCATTTGAAGTATGTTGATTACCCAAAAAACTCCTTCTTCCCGATCTATGTGGGACACCACTTCTTCTTTTTTTGTCCATGATAAATTTTGAGAGCACACAAACGAAAAATTTACTGACGCGTGCTAGGACTGAAGCGAACAACCATCACCAATGAAAATTTCACTTGTACTGCCGTATATTATATACGAAAGATGCTCTCTAATTGTAAAGGACAGAATATTTTCGAGAAATAGAGGGGAATCAAAACAATAAGAGGATCCGAAGGCACGCAGCAGCTGCCGCTACCGAAGGCGTTCGAGGGGCCGGATTTACCGCTTGGCGCTCACCGCTCCCCACTCTTTTATACCTGCTTCTCGGTTGCTGACCTTCGGGACTAATTCTATACTATTTCTACGAGTATACAGTAGCAATTTATGAAAAAAAAATTTCGAATTTTTCAAAATTGTTTGGAGCAAGCTGGCCTTAAGGGAAGAAGCTACCGATTTTTGGTAAAAAAATTTTTTTTAAGTGGTAAAATATTTATTTAACTTATTTTCTTTTGAAAGTAAATGGTTTTACGCAAAAAATTAAGTTTTTTTCGACTTCTTTGAAGCCGTATATAAATGGTTGATTATGCTATTTTTATTGATATTTAGGATTAAACTCATTTTTCGCAAAGCTTATATTTTGAACAAATTTAAAGAGAGTTTTTTTTATTATTACCTAAAATATCATTTTTAAAAATACAAGTTAATATTAAAATACTGCTTATATCCCAAGCAATAAGTTGTTCATATAGAATATAACCTCAGAATAGTTCTAAAATATTATTTGAAAATATTGCTCTTTAAATGCCTCAATCTTAACTTCAAATGTTTATAAAAAAATGTATACCAATCCATCGTAGCAAATCCAGACGAAAATGTCATCTTTTTCTATATTATAACATGTTTTGTAGAAAAAATATTTTTCTTCTTAAATTAAAGGATTTTAGTGTTTGCTGTCTACGTTTAGTGTAACGCCTGTCAGAGACCCTCAGTCTGCCAGTTTTTTCATTCTTATACTGTAAATTATAGGAAGGAAGAGTCCCCGAAGAAACTGTGCAAGAAAGCTTCTAAGGGAAATGCAGGTTATTCATATAGTAACTTCTGGCGTGATCGCATCGCTCTGAAATATGTGTACCAAAAATGAATCGTGAAATAGTCTTAGCCGATTTTACTCGAATTTTATCGCGTATTGTAGGTTTTTTCTCGATTTTAAAGCTCATTTGCGCAAAAGATACAATGCCCGGTTTTTTGAGAATTTAAGTAATATGTCGCATAGTGTAGGTGGTGAAGTGTTAATGGACGTGATAAGAATCTTACATAAAGAGCACGACATATTAGTTTATCATATGTTTTTATATTCTAGTTGTCTAGCTACCTTGTTTTTTCGGGATATCTTAAGCATACGTGGTTTTCGAAAGTATAGGGTACTTAAAAGTTTTTTTCAACATTATGATAGACCTTGTGAGTTTTAAAAGTGTTCTAAATAAATTACTAAATTTTAAGATAGATAAATAAATTATTAATAATTAATATTTGCTTTTCGTTATAGTAATGCTTCCAAAACTAGCGTTATATCAATATTACGTGCTGACTTACGACCGGATAACGAGCAAATGAATGTAACGTTGCACATGCACACTCGAGTTGCAGAACCATACTGTGTTACAGTTTTCAACTCGACCGGGGCTTAGGGAAGAATTGTCAAGACTAAAAACTATGGAGATAGACAATGATACTATGTCATTATATCGGATGGACAAATGATTACACTATCACCGTGATGAAGAGGAAATGGAAAACTTGTTCCATTTGAATTACAACGATTTTCGAGATGACGGTGAAGACGTACCTGATCTTGGAGGAATATCCACTGACGGTAAGCATTAACGAGTTTGTATTTTTTTTTTCAAAATAAAACTTTAATCTATCTCTAATTTTGTTTCAGTTTTAGCTATCCGATTGTTTAAAGATACCGGTATTTATTTCATAACTGCTTGGCGTGTTGCGCAGTGGATCAGCGAAGAATACAATGAGTCACCAGAATTATACTCACCTAGGGCAGAGGCTATTCTTTGCGCTTTTAACTCTTTGAGACTGTTCCCCGAGCCTTAGTATTTGACATATTTATATAAGTTTAAAATATGGTAACTATAAAATATAAATTTCGAGAGTAAATTAATAAATTTCTATTGAATATTGTATTTAAAACATTTTGTTAGCGCCGCGAATTTCCGTAAAAAATTAAGTATTTAAACTTTGATTATCGTTTGCTTGATAATTAACGAACTGCTGGCGTTCACGGCGAAAAGGAAACGGAGTAACTTGACACGTGGTTTTTGTAACAAAAAAACAACAGAGATTTATTCTCTTTATAAAAGTAAAATTACAGGTGTACGTGTGACTAGTGGTTTAAACAATTATTAATTAAATGCGTAGTGTGTAAAAGTGTGAGTGTGTGTGTGTGTGTAGCAATAATGTGCTCGCTACCGCGAGATAGAAGCACGTCGTTACTTTTACTTATCTAGAGGCGGCCGGAAGAAGAGAGCGAGTAACCCCGAGCGCTGGAGTTTTGTCCAGCGTCGGGGAGTTGCTGAGTGAAAAACGGGGGACACTCCTGTAACACGGAGAATCCCGGCTCGGCGTTCAAATTAGGCCGAACGAGGAGGCCTCGTGCTACGGAGGGACCTCGCAGTTGCGCGGAGTTGCATGCACGCGTGTGTTAACGTTCAAAAGCGCGTGAAGACTGAAAGATTTTAAACGGTCCGAACAAACTTGTTTATTCGGTCTGCTCGTTTTATACATTTTATACATATTTATTTATTTACTTTTTGTACATAATGCTTTTAAAATTATTCTTCAAATAATTTAAAAGATGATATTTTTCACAATCTATGTGAATAACACTGTTTTTATTTAACGGTATTTCGATGGTGGATTTTATAAAAACAAGTGAGTTACACAGCTATATTTCAGTATAATATTTATACAATTTTCTGCAGTCATAATGCACAAAGATTTTAAAGTAACAAGAAAACTGTATTATAAATTATTTTCAATAATTGTTTTCCTACCCTCTTCTCCTTTCACATTTTTACTGTTAATATGTTTTATACATAATTTATATTAAACAATTTTATTAAAATATTTTGCTTATCATATTTCGTCTTTTAAACAGAATACTCTTTTATTCTTAAAAGAAAATCATCTTTTTTACTTACGTTTCACGTGAGTCAATAGTACTCTGATCAATAATATTAAGAAAATGAAGAAGGTGTAGAATCTCTTTTCGTTTTCTTTGGTAGGCGGACTCTTTTCTTAAAATCGCACACGATGGTTGTACTTGACACTGCATACATGGGGCGGCGGTGTGACTCCTACAAACCCCCGTCATAAATTCCAACTCTCCTATCTTAACTCTACACAGCTAATCTGTAGCCAAACAAAAAATTCAGCAAGCTTGCGCCGTTTACACAGGCTGTCCAATGTACATTTCCCAAAGCCATCGCTGGCCCAGTACCCCCACCGCCCCTGTCTAGCCAAGCAGTATCCGTACTACTACAGTCGTATTTGCGACGAAGAATTTTGGTTGCTAATAACGCTACTGATTTTGAATCATCATCGTGGTGTAGTGAACGGTGACAACAACTATTGATCAAGGAAGTTAAGCAGCGTTGTCTGTGGTTAGTACATGGATGGGTGAGCGCTTTGACAAAATTGCAAAAGGAGGCTAATTACTTTTTTTTCTTTTTAATTCTAAACTATTAATAATAATAATCGCAGTATGACTAATAAACGATAAATTTTCTATTTATATTTTTAAAAAAATAATGAACTGCTTTATTTTTAGGTACATCTTGCGTATACCCAAACTTTGGTGTACATTTAAATTGGGTATTTTTTGGGCGTTAGAAATCACACTCTGTTTTAGGTGTTGATTTCGGTGTTCTTTTAGGTGTCATTTTGGGTGTCTTTTTCGGTGCTTCTTTCGCAAGGGCGATAATTTGTGTATACACATTCCCACAATCATATCATAAGTACGTGTATTTTGAACATAATAAAACCTTGTAAACGGCAATTCAATCACATTCGCTCTCTAAACCTTGTGGTAGCTCAATAAATATAGAGGTTTTCATTATAGCCAATCAAAGGGACCGAACCATCTTCAAAAAAATTTAAACATATTTATTTGGTTATATTTTGATTAAACATTCAATTTTACTGAAAATATTACGTAATATATGATGAGTGACTTATTTTTACATTAAAATGTATTATCAATTAATTCAAAATTTAAAGGTGTATCTGTTCCCTTCACTTTCTGTTGAATCGTATACGTTATTTTATCCTCGTCACCACTATGTTACATGCGAGGTGAAGAAAAGATACGTGTACTCTCGTTTCCAGTTCGGGGGTGACTAACTTTATTCGTGTATAATATACTGCAACGGGTTTTGATCAACGGTACAAAATTAGAAAATGATTAAAATAAGTTTAATAATAATAAATTATTTTAATTGAAAAATTAAATATAAAATGTCATATCTCGATATATGGGTTATATGAATTATGGATTTTTGAGAGAGCTACGCCGTCCACAAATCAAATATGATAGGATTAACATGCTGATTTAGTTTGATTAAATATAAATTGATACTACGATTAAATAAAATTAAGATATATAAATAAATTACGATAGATAAAATTGCAATAAACAAAAGAATAAAGTAAGTAAGATAGAATCACGGTAAAATAAAAAACAGAATTAAATTAATTTCAAATTGCGTCAAAATATAAGGAGGCGTGAGTTACGCATAACTAACACACCAGACTGTGAGGCGCCCTGATTGAAAAAAGAAATAATCAATGAATGAGAGCGAGTGAAAGAGAATGGTTGATACTTATATACGTGAGAAGGTAAATAATTGTTAATAATAATTGGTTAAATAAATTAATATAATAAAAATTACCTGGAGTCACAAATAAAGAAGATAATTTTATTATTTCATAAAACGACGCTATAAATTGAGGGGTTTTTTATAGGAGTAAAATAGAATTGCAAAATACTATGTCTATGATGCGTGAATAGAGTTGCGGTGCAAGATGAGCAAAAATTATCATAGACAATAGAAAAATTGAAAGTCACGTAGCTACACTCTCAGACCGCAAAAAAAATATTATCAGTCAAATAACCGGGATCCCTACCATTTTTCTTAAAATTGCCCCTTATTTTAAAATCTTTTTTAATTTTCACATATATTCAGATAACCAAAAATGAAAGTTTTTTGAAAAATTTCTACCTATTTTACCGTATATGATATATTGATGTACAACGAAAAGTTCATAATTTTTTTAGTGAAAATGAGGTAGATTTCCTACGTTCCTGGTAAAGAAAGTACAGAATTTTTTATACAGTCTAGAAACATTCCTACTTACTTTTTATACTTCCCCTAGGGGCTGTAAGACATTGTAGTGGGCCCCTCAGGAGCCTGTGGGGAGGCTTAAACTGGTGTGGGCCAATGGTCGGGGACTCCAGACCCAGCTCACCCGTTTGAGTGAAGATCCCTATGAACGGGCTCTCTGTTTGTTATGTGACATCCCCATAAACGGGCTCTGGGAGTGAATGGGTATCCCTATAAACGGGCTCTACCAGTGAAAGGCCCCATAGTGGTTATCTGGGTCGGGTTTCTACTTCTCCTCTCCCTACTTGTATGCGATGAAGGGTGACGGTGAGCGGCTTGCACTGGTAACGAAGAAACAGCCCCCCGTTACGGTACAGCTGAACGGGTCTCTTTAACACTTTACACGAATACATTTAACACGAACACAGTCACATCACGACACTGAGATATACATCACACCACAATGCAAGGAGTACCTATTTCTGGAAACACCAGGGTACCGACGCCTTCTTTCTCGTGTTTGCTCCTTGGGTTGGCTAAGGGTACAATATATACACTGGGTTAGCACTCCCAGCCCGCCGGATACTACAGAGGCCCGGGGTCATCCAGCCAACAGGACCCTGGCTGCCTCACCAGCCGGCGCATAATCTCCCTGGGCATAGTAGTGCCGGTTGGCGACCGGACTAGAGCCCTGCTATGTCGG
The DNA here is from genome assembly GCA_949152435.1 of Gastracanthus pulcherrimus. Classification (NCBI taxonomy): domain Eukaryota; kingdom Metazoa; phylum Arthropoda; class Insecta; order Hymenoptera; family Pteromalidae; genus Gastracanthus; species Gastracanthus pulcherrimus. Next base: position 76,971,120 of record OX424573.1, read on the forward strand.
GGGCGGGGGGGGGGGGGGGGGGGCTACATCGAGGCCACAGACTTTTCCGAGACAGGCTCAGAGGAAGGCGGCACCCGGAAGTGGGAATAGAGGGGTGCTTTCTTGACCATCAACACTGGAGTCAGGGTACCGGGCGAGTTATTTAAAAATAAATACAAAATGAAATTATGGAAATAGACCTAAAAGTGCAAACAGATCTAGACACAGAGATCCCTATCTCCGAAAAAACTAACAACCAAGTGGTGTTGCGGGCGACGGCTTTGGGCCCCCAGGGGAACGAGGTGCGGTGTACCCCAACCACACTTGGACAAGATAGCAGCCTCGGCAAGCCCTCTACTGCTGCCCACGGGTCGGGAACCACTCCTGAAGGTAACGTTGCAGGAACGGGTACCGAGCCGAGGGAGAAGAAAAAACTCAGCGGGGGGGCTAAAAGACGTCTGGGTAAGGAGAGAATCGCTGCGGCTTCTGCCGCTCAGTAGACGCCTCCGGGGGTATGCAAGAGGAAGAAAGACCACAAGGACACTCTGCCGGAGGGGGAGGCTGAGAAGCAGAAGAAGCAGAGGAGCGGACCCACACCTAAGCAGACTAACTCCCTTAAAACAGGCCTAACGATGGCTCAAACGGCAAATCCGCTGACAATGGTAGTCGCAGAGACAGGCTACCCTGAAGTCGCCATAAAGCCTGAACAGCTGGAAGACTTTAGGGATGCTGTGGCCGATGAAATCGATAACATTCCTCGGGCACAGTGGCCGAAAATCTCGACAACCTTTGTCAGGGGAGGCGCCATAATCATAATCCCCATGTACCAGTCCGCAAAGGATTGGCTCAGTGGGATAATCCCTGGATTCGCGCCATGGGAGGGTGCGAACCTCAAGGCAGGGGGGGGGGGGTCAAATTGATCCAGAAAACTGTCAAGTCCACTACATGGATACCTGGAAAATTTAGGAAGCCACAAGTCGTCCTGGACAGACTTCAGAGTTACAATCCCACCATCAACACGGCGTGCTGTCGAATAGTGTGACACGACAGTACGGAGAAAGAAAAAGAGGGGGAGGAGAGGAAAAACGCGACTGTTGGAAGAAATCTGCTGGTCGTGCAGATCCCCGAATCTCAGGTGAGGGTGCTGAAGCACCTCAAAGATCGGCTCTTCTACGATCTCGGACAGGTCACCATTAAAGTGACCAGACGGGATTCTGAAGAGACCGCAGAACACTAGTAAGTATTTAAGGAGGATGTCACAATCAATAATGGCTACCTCCCAAATCAAGTTTATTTAGATTAACTTGCACCATAGCAGAGGCGCTTCTGCTGTTTTGCAAAAGAGCATGGCTGCGGTTCACACAGGCATAGCACTAATCCAGGAACCCTGGGTTGTCAAAGACTGTATCAAAGGGCTGGGTAATGTTGGTTTATGTTACAGGGACATCAGTACGAGCAACCCAAGGACGTGTATGCTGGTAAGAGGAGTTTCAGCATTCCCACTGATGGATCTCTGCACGAGGGACTTGGCAGTGGTGTCAGTAGAGGTCGGACCAGATCTCAAACTGGTGGTTGGATCGGCGTACTTACCTCATGATGCGCCGGACTGTCCTACTCCGGAGGTGCGTAAACTTGTCAGCTTATGTGAGGTAAGAGGTTTACCTCTATTGTTGGGATGTGATACCGACTCGCACCATCAGGTGTGGGGCTGTGCGGATTCCAACAACAGGTGAGTGAACCTTCTGGAGTATCTTGTTAGTACCAAATCGGATATTCTAAATACAGGGTCGGAACTAACTTTCCGCAATGCAATAAGGGAAACGGTGATAGATATTACACTGTGCACCAGGGACCTTATTGACAAAATTTTGAATTGGAGAGTTTTTAATGAACCATCTCTTTCAGATCATGCTCAATTGAGATTTGAGCTCTTGACTAACATTCCTACAGAAGAAAAATGGATCAGGGACCCAAAGAGGACCGACTGGCCGGGTTTCCGGACTGACACTGAGGTACAACTCGGTCGGCTACCGACGTTGATCGAGGATGTGGCTGGGTTAGAAGAAACTGCGAAATAATTAAATAACATACTAACTACGGCCTACCATGAAAACTACAGATCACATCTTGTAAGGAATAATGGCAGGACCAGATGGTGGAACGACAATCTGCAAAAAATGAAAAATACCACCAGAAGGTACAGTTAGTACAGTATTACAGTAATACAGTAGACCAAGGAAAACTAAAAGGGCGAAAGACTGTGCAAATTACAAGTCCAGGGACGCTTATAGAGAAGCAGTAAGACTTGCAAAACAAAAATTATGGGAGTCTTTCTGCGATAGTGTCACTAGTAATAATCGGGCAACAAGACTGGATAAACTGCTAACGAAGAACCGGAAGGCTATTCTGAGAACTGTTAAAAATCAGGATGGGAGTTACTCAGTCACAGACGAGGAGACTCTTGACTGCCTAATCAGGGCTAACTTCCCGGACTTTACTAGGAATGAGGAGGGAGTCGGAAACACCTCTGAGCCGAGCGGTTCGGAGGCAGGAGGTTGGGCGGTCGAGTCACCTTCGGGAACCGACAGTCGCCTGACCTCTGAAGTCGTCACTCCAGCCAGGGTTAGGTGGGCCATTGGATCCTTCAATCCCTACAAGTCCCCGGGCCCTGATGGCATATTGCCGGTTCTTTTACAAAGGATAGGCGAACCCATTATTGAGCCATTAGTGGGACTTGTCAAGGCAAGTGTCGCCCTGAGACACATCCCATCCGCTTGGCGGGGAACCAGAGTAGTTTTCATACCCAAGGCCGGCAGAAATGGCTTTACATCGCCTAAGGACTTCAGGCCTATCAGTCTCTCTTCTTTGCTCCTGAAACTAACGGAAACATTAGTTGATAGGTTTATACGTGAAACGACGCTATTTTTAAAGCCTCTTCACAATGGACAGCATGCATATCGTGCTGGAAGATCTACAGAATCAGCTCTAAACGAAGCCGTCACTTGGATTGAAAGACAACTTGAAGCCAAAGGATTTGCTATAGGCATCTTTACGGACGTCGAAGGGGCTTTCAATAATACCAAGACAGAGATTATCAGGGAAGCTCTTCGGAAAAGAGGAGTTCCGGCACTACTAATCGATTGGATTTGCTTCAAGCTGAAGAACAGATACATTACGGTTAGCAAAGGTGGCGAAACTATTATAGGCTCGGTCAGTGACGGATGCCCGCAGAGGGGTGTACTTCCTCCCCGCCTCAATTAGATAACAATCAATAATTCGATACATTTTTGCGTTAAGGTTTGAAGAATCAAAAAACGAAATGCAAATAATCGATTTTTTGGTCAAGAAATTGCATGGATCCCCCTTAAAGGGACAGATACACCTTTAAATTTTAAATTAATTGTTAATACGTTTTAAGGTAAAAGTGAGTTTTTCGACCATATATTACCGATTTTGGTAAAATGAGCATCGCGTTGTATTGTATTTATATCACGGCCTTTTTGTGAATAGTTATTTATGCGTCAGCTGTAAAGTGAGAAGTTAAACCTCCTTGTTTATGTTGAAGTTAAATAAAAACCAAGTCTTAGTAATTGAGTGTTTTTGTGTCATTTATTCATTATACAGAATCCGGTTACAACATTTGGGGGCTCGACCGACATATTGAAAATGACATCCCGTACACCAAAAGTGACAGCGACACGATCAAATCTTCGAGTGACCACGGCAGAATCGATTGCGCTCGGAAGACTACAGCGAGATCAGCTACAGCTCAAGCGACTGTAATGAAGCCGACCGCATCTCGAACTACTGTGGCGAAACCAACCGCAGCTCTAACAACTGCAATACGGTCTCCTGCAGCTCGAGCCACTACAGCAAAGCCGGCCACAGCTCGATCAACACAACCAACTACTGAGGTTATCATTTTATCAAAGAATACACCGACAATTATTTCTAAAGTTACTGCGATGGATGCAGATACGCAGCCACTGATTCAAAGAGACTTTCACGAGCTGGAAAAAGCTAAAGACGAGAATGATGAGCTGTGATGACTTTTGGGAGAAGCAAGAACCAAACTTCTGGTAGATCGTGTTGAGCGGGAAGATGAGCTACTGAGCCTGCAGCAAATGAATGATGCATTAAAAGCAGAATGGGCTTCGCTCACCCGAAAACTTCAAGAATACCAGCTAAGTCCACCTGTATCTGTACTTAACAACAACAATATTAAGAATAGCTTAGATGTCGGTCAGAATTAAAATTTTAATTTGAATTTAAAACTCGACAGTTTTGACGGGACTACACAATTACGTGATTCTTGCATCAGTTTAGCTTAATAGCAAAAGCAAATAATGGGGATTTCAGTAGGAAAACTTTCTCATTAGCTTCGTGGTCGCATGGAAAAGCTAAGACTATCTTTCATAACATTTCCGATTAATTGTTTAGATTTTGACATACCTCAGGAACGTCGTTTTGGTGATAATCTTATAACCTCAGTTAGTTACACATAGTTTCACACTCGTCGTAAAAAATTAGTGGAGGATTTTGCCACATTAGCTGCTGGTTTATATAGATTAGTAGCTTTAGCATATTCAGAAGTTTCATTTGAGGTTTAGTATACGATTGTGTATTCTTAATTTATCGTAGCTATATTCGATCTTTCTATAAAGAAGAATGTTCAGAACGAGAGAATAACTTCTCTGAAAGTAGCCCTTTCTCGAACATTAGAACTAAAGGCTATTAGGCATCTAATTAGGAGTTCTTATCTGAGGGGAAATAATGTTTCCCGAAATCGAAGACTCGGCTAAAGTCAAAATAAAAATAATGGTTAAGAAATTTTAAATAATTCTAGGAAAAAATCTGATGTAGAGTGTTGTCATTGTGGCAGGAAAGGACATGTTCAAGCTCGGTGCCCTAACCGGAAAAACTAAAGAATGTTGAATTTTCAGGAGCGAATTCAACATATTCAAACAAAGCTCTTTCAACTTCACATATCGTTGTTGGTTGTATACTTTAAAATTTAAATACTTCTGAATTTGAATGTACCATAAATGATAGAGTGTGTTGCTGTAGATTTGGGTGCTGATGTTATGATTGTAAATACAAAAACTATTTCATCAGATTCTTGATGTATACCACTAGGTAAAAAATTCTAAGGTCTCCCACTGGAGAAATTGTTCCTGTCAAATTCCGTACAACTGTTCAAATTCGATCAGGAGAAGATATAGTAAAATTAATTGTGTACGTTGGAGATATTAGTGTTGATAGCATGCTAGGATGTGATTTCTTATATAAAACTAGTGTTTCCATTTGATCCGTAAACATTTTACGGATATTCTAAGTTCAAGTAAGCTTTCGGTTAAAGACATAATAGAAAAGTGTTTAAGAATTCATGAATGGGTAAATGAAGTTCAAGAAAATCTTAAAGATGTTTTTGAATATAATGCAAAAGGGTTAGATTGTTCATAAAAAAAAGTTCGCTCAACTTCTTATAGAATTTGAAGGTATTTTCCAAGATAATATTACAGGTAAAAGTTAACGACTACATTTATTAAATTTATTACTAAAACAAATAAATTTTATTATATTATTAATTATAAATTTACAAATTATAATTCTGAAATTTTAATACTTAATACAGTACCGATTATCAAAATTATAATATGTGAGTTTAACCTCAAAATTATATTAATAAAATTCATATATTATGATCATATGACTAATCATAAAGCTATGTCTTGATCCGTTTTTGTTGTTGCTCGTTAATCTATGTTTGCTTTCTCATAGAAGAAGCTTTGTGATGGTAAAAAGGAAGGTTTTGCTAAAAAAATGTTTTCAGACATTTGAATCAAAATACACTATTTGTAGAAAAAGTCTGTATGGATGTGTTTATGTGTGTGTATGTGTGTGCGTGCGTGCGCGCATGCGTGCGTGTGTGTGCGCATGTGTGTGTGTGCTACGCGTGCGTGCGTGTGTGTGTGCGTGTGTGCGTGCGTGTGTGCGTGCGTGTTTGTGTGCGTGTGCGTGCGTGTGTGTGTGTGTGTGTGAGTATGAGTGCGTGTGCGTGTGCGTGCGTCTGTGTGAGTGTGTGCGAGTGCGTGTGTGTGTTTGTACGTATGTGTGTGTGTGTGTGTGTGTAGTAGAATTACTCTGAATATTGGCAGCAGTTTTAAATAAGTCCAGCTACATTCTACAACAGAGAGAATGAACATAAGGAGAATGAAAAGGATGAGAAGTGAAATTGTAATCTACCGGAGTGTTGTGACCTTAGACGTTGCAATTGTAATAGTGAATTCCCGTTATTAAAATGGATAAAATAATGAAACAGTATAAAATTTATTATGCATACAAAAATATTTATTAATGATTAATACATTCATTTATTATTTATATAGTTTAATAATATAAGAAAAAGTTACTGAATTGTAATATAGTTATTAAACAAAAGTGGCACATTCAACATTATCTAAATGAAAATGATAAACTGTACACTATAATAAAACATCTGATTTACTTAGAAAAATTATTTATATTGACCTTATTAAGAATTTATTTCAGTTTGTAAAATTGTCAATCAATGTAAACAATATTTCAAGAAAGATTCCGATATCTAATAGTGGTCTATGTAACATATATAGTTAGTTTTATTTTTTAGAATAAAGATTGTCAGACTTCTACAGATTTTTACTAATTTCAGCACAAGAAAAGTGTCGAATACGTAAGAATAGACAAATTAACCATCCGTCAACTATTGTCAAACATATCCATTTTACTTAGAATATTACTGACGCTGAGCTTGTTTCAGAATTTATTCCAATTTGTGATTTTTGCTAATCAACGAACACTATATATTAACACTTTTTTCATATTGTATTTATTCATATGTTCTTATTCCAAGAACTATCAAAATCTGCAGAAAATTATTTAAATCTTTAATTTGAGTAATTAATACAGTATCATGTCACTACAATCAATGATGGACATTTATGATGATCTATGAATAATAATATTGTTAGCTTCCTTAAACAAAATACAGATTAAAGCTATTAAGATATAACACATTGTGATTGTAGTATAAGAAAAATGTATAATACGTAAAAAATGCAAAAAGAACTATCGAAATAAACTATTATCAAATATCTACATTTAGCTTAGACTGTTTGAAATTACATTCATAGCACCTTAGTAGACGAATAACTTATTTTTCGTGAAGTTAGAGTGTCCCGTATATTTTTTATTACAAACGATACTTTTTGTAAAATTTCTTGTATTTTATGTATGCATTTTAATATATTTTGTTAAGCCTATACGTAACTAGTAATGGCCAGCCTTTGTCTCCAAAGCAAATATGTAACAGATTTAACCAGAATGTAAATAGACTAAAGAAAAAATACGTACGAATTCCATTTTCTGAATATTCGTCGAATATTTCATTGAATGTTCATAACATTTAGTTTACAACATTGTTTACGTTGATTAGATAGAGAATTTTTTAAGTAAAATTAAAATACAGGTTTGATTTTAGTTTCTTGCACTTCTCATATATCTAAGACGTTCCTTATCTTGCAAGTATACAATCAAAATCTAAAAAATTATTTTAATCTAAATATTGAACCACTATGGAACGTTTAAATATTATCTTGAACGAATACAAAACTTGGATAATCCATTGTAGATTATTTAAATTATTATATTACATTTAAAAATTAAAATTAGATGATAATAGTCAACTGTAATATGAATTGCTACGCTAAGATAATTTAGCAAACAGAAATTAGTATTATGTGTGTTCTACATTTGTTTTATAACCATATATATTATAATTCACAATAATTTTTTGTTTTATTTTGAAATAATATGAATAATAAATAAATGCATCATCAATAAAAAATTTATCTACGAATAGAACTTTACTTATATGTAATTAGAGACGAAGCTCTTGTTGAAAATGAATACTTGTGGCGTTTACTATGCGCATGCGCGTATCCGTTTAGGGACATAAAGTATTGTGGAGCCTACATGCGAGCGCCAACGGCTTCATGCGAAGCTCATTCTACTCTACATCACGAGCGCGAACGTACGAGTGCTTGTATACACCTTTATTTCACACCAATAAATTGTTTCTTTTAATTGTGTTCTTTTTAATTGTAAAAAGTAAATCCCAATAGGTTATGGGCCCAGGCCGCTGGTCTGTTATCTTTTGCAATCTCGATACACGTGCGAACAATTCTATTTTTGTGTGAAAACTTTTATTTTGGTGTGTATAAATTTATTTTTTCAAGACAAAGAACTGATTCTGTGACTTGTGCAAAAATGTCAGAAACATCAGATCTGAAGAGCATTACCAAATTCAACGGGCAGAATTTTCAACTCTGGAAGTTCCAGGTACGAGCTGCCCTTGTTGCTCATGAATTGCTAAATATTACTGAAGGAACAGAAGCCAAGTCCGCGCCAACAGACCCTGCGACCGACAACAACACAAAAGCAATAGCAACGTGGATAAAGAAAGACGCCAAAGCAATGTTTTTTCTTTCTTCTACCATGGAGTACTCTCAGCTAGAGTACCTTGTTACTTGAGTTAGTGCAAATGGAATGTGGAAGAAGCTTTCCGAAATACATGAGCAGAAGAGCGCATTGAACAAGCTTGGCCTCACCACGAAATTCCACGAACATCGGATGTCTACCAGAGACTCAGATGCTGAACACATAGCCAAACTTGAAACCATGGCGAGTCAACTGAAGGACGTTGGCGAAACAGTGTCAGATATAATGATCATGGCAAAGATCATAAGCACACTACCTTCAAAATTCAACGCCTTTGTTTCGGCATGGGACAGCGTTCCAGCAGCGAGTCAGACCCTGGACAATCTACGAGAATGACTTCTCCGAGAAGAAGCACGGATGACCCAGGCAGACGAAATCGACAAAGCCTTCGTCACAATGAACACATCAAGGAAAGGTAATGAAACTTGACCTGGGGAAGATAAAAAGCAACGCGACAAGAATCTTACATGTAATTTCTGTAAAAAGAAGGGCCATATTGGGCGTTATTGCTATGCGAGAAAACGGGCTCAAAACAAAAATAAGAATTCGAACAGCAATACCGATAATAATGATCGACCCAACAGTGACGGTTCCGCGAATCTAACCGCTTTTGTAGCTTCTCTTAAACCGATCGACGCAAATCGAGTTTCCGCGAATCTCTCGAGCACGCAAACGCACGAATTTTTCTGCGATGCGAAAGAGGAAGACTGTTGGTTTTTAGACAGTGGTGCATCGCGACACATGTGTTGCCACCCAGAATGGTTTTTAGAATTCGCAACGTCTAAATACGCCAACTATGTTTACCTCGGCGACGGTCGTAAGCTTAAAGTCGAAGGTCATGGTAGAATTCCGATCATGCGCCTTGTAAATAACGAATGGGTCGAGGGCGTCATTGAAAATGTTTTATACGTTCCGTTGCAAGAAAGGAATTTATTTTCGACAGGTGTTTTGACCGCAAATTTAATGTGTATTGTCCTCGTTGAAAATAAAGCGTGCACTTTATCTAAAACTAATGATCTGCTAGTGCAAGGGATAAAACTAGAAGATAATTTAATTAAAATGTATATAGTAGCTAAATTTAAAGTCGAAGCAAATCTTACATCTGCCGCCCCTTTGAAGGTCTGGCACGAGCGTCTCGGACACGTTCATCGCAATTCTATTGAAAGAATGATAAAGAATGACGTTGCGTCGGGCATCGTTTTAACAGACCAGAAAGATTTCTTTTGTAAAGACTGTCCGATAGGTAAACATTGTAAAGCATCTTTTCACACGAAACAGATAAAGAACGATGTCGAGCCCGGTGAAATCATATATTCGGACGTGTGTGGCCCTATGCAAACGCCTTCTATAGGTGGAGCGCGTTTCTTTATACTCTTTAAGGATGAGGCAACTGGTTTTCGCAATGTCTATTTTCTTCAACTCAAAAGTGACGCGTTCGATGTAATTAAAAGGTATGTCAAAGCCACGAATAACCAGTTCAATAGAAATATAAAAGTTTTACGTACCGATAATGGCTTGGAATATAAAAATAAACAGGTGACCCATTTCTTAGAATCCGAAGGCATACGTTTGTTGACATCCGCGCCATACACGCCGGAACAGAGCGGGCGCGCTGAGCAAAAGATGCGCACCGTTGTTGAAAGTGCGCGAACGATGTTATTATCGCGTGATTTGCCGACACGACTTTGGGCCGAAGCGGCAAATACGGCCGTATACACGCTCAATAGAACGTTAGGTGCCAAATCAAGCACCGCGACACCGTTCGAATTGTGGACTAAAAAGAGGCCCAATCTATCGCATTTTCGCATTTTTGGTTGCAACGCCTACGCGTTTGTACCGGACGTTCTACGTAAAAAATTGGACGCGAAGTCAACAGAACTAATATTTGTCGGTTACGAGAACGAATCGAAGAAATATCGTCTACTTAATTTGCAAACAGGCCGGATCACGATTTCCAAAAGTGTCGTTTTCGACGAAAAGTTTTCTCCGGGCACAAGCTGTGAGCGCGCAAAAATCTTTAACGATGCTGATCTAGACGAAAGCGATCGTGATGAAGAGAACGCGGAAGCGCGAGACGTTAGACTCATCGATCCAGGTTGTGCGGACATTGTTCCGGGAGATCAGGTCCCGCCAATTGCAGACAATGAACCCTTAGAGATAGAAGCTAACGATTTATTAGGCGATTTGACAATTAATCGGGAAGAGCCCGCTAGGTACGGCTTGCGACCCAGGAACACTCTAAAACTTCCTTCAAAGTACCGAGTATGTACTACCACTCGCGATCCGCCAAAAGATTATAACGACGCCATTAGTCGCGACGATGGTAATCTATGGCGATTGACGACGAATTAGCTGCTCACGCGAAAAACAAAACCTGGAGTGTTTGCGAATTACCCGATAGCCGAAAAGCAATTGGATTTAAGTGGGTTTTTAAAGAGAAAAACTCGGATGAAAAAGGCACGCCGCGGTACAAAACGCGTCTCTGCGCACATGGCTGTTCGCAGCAATTTGGAGTCGATTATAACGAAGTTTTTTCTCCTGACGCGCGTTTTGACTCTATACGCGTCCTTTTCGTAATAATGGTTAAAGAAAAACTACAAGCAACTCAATTCGAAACAATCCGGTCGTTGCTGAAATGATAGATTTGATCTTCTTTTAAAACGTCTAGACTTTGTACAAAGTAATGCCGATAAATGTATCTATGTAAGATCCTCTCAAAAGATTAAGGTCTATTATATTAGTGCGCGATCGAAATACCTTCGTAGCATTTGTTGAAGTACTTAAAGGCGAATGCGACATTACTGTAAACGATTTAAATCTATACTTAGGCATGCAAATATCAAGAAACGAAAATTCGATTTTCGTTAACCAACAGTATTATATCGAAAATATTCTACGCCGTTTTAAAATGGAGGATGCTAATCCTATAAAAACTCCTGCTGATCCAAACACCCACTTAGAAACCGCTATCGAACTCAAATCAGATTTTCCTTACAGCGTGGCGGTAGGCTCACTACTTTTCTTGAGCATGATTTCTAGACCAGACTTAGCTAACGCGATCGGTGTCGTAAGTAGGTATTTCGATAAGCACGATGAAAAACACTGGCGTGCTGCCAAGCCCATTTTCCGTTATATTAAAGAAACGCAAGATTTTGGGCTTTTGTTCACGCGCGACGACAACGAGCTTGGGGGATATTCCGATGCTGATTACGCTGGGGACATCGACACTCGTAGATCAACTACGGGGTATTTATTTATGTTATGCGGTGGTAGCGTAACTTGGTGTTCGAGGAGACAAGCTACTGTCAGTCTCAGTACTACGGAAGCTGAATTAATCGCAGCGAGCGAAGCCTCAAAAGAGGCGATCTGGCTGTGAAAACTGTTATCCGACATCGGTCATCGCTGTGTTAACCCTACTACATTGTACGTGGACAACCAGAGTGCGATAAAGTTGAGTAAAAATCCTGTATTTCATCGAAGGTCGAAGCATATAGACGTTCGTCATTATTTTATATGTGAGAAATTACAAAGTGGAGAAATTTCTACGAAATATGTGAAAACCGACGATCAATACGCTGATATTCTAACAAAACCGCTGTGTTATGAAAAATTTAATTTGTTTCGTACAAAAATGAATGTTACTAGTAAAGTTACGAAAACGCCCAAGTAGTGGGAGTGTTGAAAATGAATACTTGTGGCGTTTACTATGGGCATGCGCGTATCCGTTTAGGGACATAAAGTATAGTGGAGCCTACATGCGAGCACCAACGGCTTCATGCGAAGCTCATTCTTCTCTACGTCGCGAGCGCGAACGTACGAGTGCTTGTATACACCTTTATTTCACACCAATAAATTGTTTCTTTTAATTGTGTTCTTTTTAATTGTAAAGAGTATATCCCAATAGCTCTAATATGACGTTATTCCTCTACAGCGCGTGTTTACGCTCGTTTCGACGTTTCCTATATAAGGAGACTGTTCAGCTGTCACTTGTTATAAACAAAAATAAACCACGAGTGCAACAACACCTCTCGCACTCGCGAGCCCCTTCCTCTCCGCTCCACTTGCGGAGGAGGAAGCTTTGTTTTGACTTTGTCTCTCATCACTGACTCGCCGTGTAGGTAATTTTTAATTTTTGTATTATTGACTCTACATTGTTTTTATACATATTGTAAACTTAATTGTATTTGCTAAATTGTTATACTAACTTCGGATATTATTTCACAATATAATAAAAAAACCTCTTTACAGTTTTTTTCTGAAGAGGGTGGCATAGCCACCGAAACGTTAATGTGACTTTTATTTCACATACCTCTAACCTCGGGAAGATCAACAAAATCTACCTCACAATCGTTAAAAAAACTTTACTTATACTTTTTAATCACACACTTATTTTGTTATTAACAAATCACTTTATATTGTCTTTGTCTAATTATTTTATTCACTTTAATAACGTTAATTCATTTTTGCAATCACAAGTGACAACACCATGTGGGTTATAATCTCACCTCTTGAGCCAGTGTTGATGTCTCCATGTATACTTGTTGCAGAAGCTGCCGCGAATTTCCTGGTGTAAAGCCTGTCTAATCTAGTATATAAAAACCACGTATAACTCAGGACATATCAGGACTCCCGCCTGGATTCAAATATTCTACTTCCAGATGCTTGAATTCAAAATGTCGAATCCAAGTCTAAGATTCAAAATATTTATTCCCCTCGATTCAAAATTGAATCCATTGGAGTAACAATTATGGTTGACCGCTTCCTTGGATTCAATTTTGAATCCAAGGAATTTAGACTGCACATAACAATGCTGATGATTTTTCTAGACGCCTTTGTAGTGAATCTTCGTGTAAATATTATTCAAAAATTGAAGAGAAATGTGAAATATACGAGGATAGAGTTGGTCGCATTTATTTTAAAGAAAGTTCTTCGTCAAAATGATTTGATCGTCAACAAGACGAGGCAATTAAATTTATCGTGGATTACAATAATCGTGGAGTGAAACCTTTGTGTTAGAAAATTCCTTCAAAAGATGCGTATATAAAAATATACTGTTGTAACTGGGACTCTTAAATTGTTACCCATGGAGTATAGGGTACCGATATTGTATAGGGAATGAATTTTTTCTAACTAAGAATACAAAGTTCAGCTTGTTGTTTCTAGACAATATATAAAACAAATTGTAAAAGAGTCTTATGTTGCTCCAAGTAGTGGACATTTTAAAATTAATAAAACTTTAGCAAAGATTAGTAAGAGATTTTATTGGGCTACTTGTTAAAAGGACGTAGAGCATTGGTGTAAATCTTGTGATGTTTGTGTTTCCAAAAGAGGTCCACTTGATAAAGATCGTAGTCCAATGCAAATCTACAATGTTGGGTTACCGTTCGAAAGGCTTTAAATGAATATTTATGTCCTTTTTACGTTCTTGTTTAGGAAATCGATTTCTATTAGTGATAACCGATTGTTTCACTAGATGGGTTGAACTGTGTCCATTATCAAATATGAGGACACATACTATTGAAATACTTTTAGTTCATGAAATCATTTGCAGGCATGGTTTTCCATTAGTGATCCACACAGATTAAGGAAAGAATCTTGTCGGGACAATAATCTAAAAAAAAGGAGGGGTAATGTGACATCCCCGCGTGGAAAATGAGCATCGCGTTGTTTTCGTAAATATCGCGGTTCTTTTGTAAATAGTTAGTACTGCGCAAGTTGTGTTGCTTGTTCATTGCAACGTTAAATAAAAACCAAGTCTTTGTGATTAATTGTGTACGTGTCATATCAATTCATTATCGAGAATCCGGTTACAAAAATATAATGGACAAAAATTTAAAAAAAATTTGTTATGGTCCTTATGTCTCTTTAATCGGCTATAATGAAAGCCTGTATACTCCTTTACCTTTCGCAAGGTTCTAAAAGTCAGCAAGATCGAATTGAGCTTGTTAAGATTTTATTATGTTCATAATACATATAATTGTGCAGCCAATGTAGGGATTTGAAGATAAAAATTATTAACCAAAGTTATAGCATATTTCAGCCATATTTTAAGATTTTTTAAAAATTTTATTATATAGGCAATAACATTGACCAATAATTTTTATTTTTAAATCTTCACATTGGCTGCATAATTATACGTATTTTATTAATATATTAATACATGCACTGCGTGAGTGTATTAAAATATAAAACACATTTTTCAAAGTGAAGTATAGACATATTATATGCAATGGATACATAATAAATTTTATAATAATTTTTTACAGCTTCAAGACGATATGGAGAATTATGCAAGATTTAAGCTGTATGGAGGAGCCCGAACTTTGAAATCAGTTATTCTTCCTCACAAATTTCAATGCTACCCAAATCGACCTTTGATGACAAGTGATTTGAATAGAAGTGCATACGAAAAAATCAACAGAAAGAGACAAGTTGAATAAATTTTAGCTGAAACTGAACTCACCGGTTCATTAGAAAAAAAGAAATCTGGGCGTATTTAACTTCTACTGGGAGTGTTGATGAAAATACTAATAGGCCATTCGCATTAGATGAAGGACCTAGATTATAGAAGCCAGGAGAAATACTGAAAAAAAAACAGTTGACTGTGGGGTACAAGTACGACATTTAATTCACTTTCGAAGTGAGTATATTATGTGAAAACCTGTTACAAAATAATGTAGCTTGTTATGCCAATATGAAACCCGATACAATTGATGTATCATATACTATCTACTGGTAACAGTACTCAACTAAGTAAAAATAAAACCATTAGTAAATCGTACATACCAAGTACCATTGGGACTACATCAAGTTTTATTGAAGAAGCTGAAAGTCAGAAAGACATGAAAATGGCAGTGTTAAAACTAACAAAATATTTTATATTAAATAGTCCAAAAGTGTATATTGGAGTTTTTCCAGATTGTCTATGGATTTTGGATTTACTAAAGAAGTATTCTGGTATTAATGAGGAAAAAATTATGTTAAGACTAATGAAAATAAGAGTTAATGATACTAGCAGTCGTTTGGGAAATCACTTTGACATTTCTGCGTCTCAAGTCAGTAGAGTATTTAATAATACTACAAAAATATTGGCTCACATTCTCCAAAAGTTAATTTGTAACCTATCAAAGCTTCAAGAGAAGAAAAATCTATTAATACCTTTTAGAGCATTCTACAACCATGTACGTGGTCTGTCCCAAACGTTTCCGACCTACCTCGATTTCTCGGCGCTTGATTTATTCTTCGTCATCCGGGGGGTGGCATCCTTCAAAGTAGTCCCCATTTGATTGAACAAGACGCTCATATCCATGTTTCCACTTATTAAATCACTCTTGAAAGTCAGACTTCGGAATCGCCTTTAGTGCATTCGTCACATTAGTTTCAACAGTCTGTTTATTGTCGAATCGATGTCCTTTAAGCGGCATTTTCAATCGAGGAAACAGTCAAAAGTCGCAGGGAGCTATATCAGGGCTGTATGGAGGCTGGCGGAGCTGCGCAACACTGTGTTTTAATAAATACTGCTGCACAAGGTTTGATGCGTGCGCTGGAGCATTGTCGTGATGAAGAAGCCAGTCACCAGTTTCCCAAATTCTCGGTTAAAATTCGCCAAACAGTACTTTTTGGTATTCCAAGTTCATCTTCCAGTTTTCTCACAGTCAAACGACGATCTTGTTCAACTGCGACACGCACACGCTCGACATTATCCGACGATGTTCCCGTCGAAGGTCGACCAGAACGAGGATCACTGTCAACAGATGTGCGGCCACTTTTGAACCGCCTATACCACTCTTTTATTTGTGTTTTGCCCATACACTCATCTTGAAAGGCCTTGTGCAACATTTCAATAGTTTCCGCACAACTTTTACCGAGATTAAAGCAAAATTTTATGCAAATTTTCTGTTCGGTTCCTTCTGCCATTTTTAGCAATAAGCAAATTGCGACGAACGCAAAAAAGTCGTTGTAAACAAATACACGCTGCGCGGGAACTAAGGCGTTTCATCGGTATCTCAGGCTACTGACGAGAAGGTTAGGAGTTGCTCCGCGCGAAGATATGAACGTAGGTCGGATACTTTTGAGACAGACCTCGTATACATACTTATTGATGTGTTTAAAATTCATATTCAAAAACCATCCAATCCAGTTCACCAAGCATTAACGTAGTCTGAATATAAGAAGTGCAATACTCTCAAATATTTTATTGCGTGCACACCAAATGGTTTAATTACCTTTGTTTCAAAAGGCTATGGTAGACGAGCAAGCGACACAGTGCTATTTGAATACTGTAAAATAATGGACGTATTACCTAAAAATACAGCAGTTATGTTAGACACAGGATTCAAACATACTGAAAATATTTTGCATAAAAAGAATTGTACGTTGATTCGTTCACCTAGTATTTCGGAATCAAAAAAATCAACCAAAGAAGAAGTAATGGTTGAGAAGAAGTAATAACCTCTCATTTTCAAAGCCTTCATTGTGTGATTTATAAACATAAACTTCTTTTCATAAATTCACTTCTGTAATCATTATTTCTGTAATATTTATTCACCAAATAACATAAGCTTGATTCTTTAATCTAACCTAAAAATAAATATATTAGAAAGAATCAAATCTTTAAATAAATATTGTGTATAGTTAGCAAACACTATACTTATCTATAATAAGCATAGATGAATCATCTTTTTTTTTTAATAATAATAATAAATAATTAAAGTGAGAAACGTATGTGCAAATTAAAAAGTAAAATTATATTGCTGAATGTTTTGCAACTTACACTCGTGCTTCATCGCACGTACTAAACATTCTACATGTAAGGTTTGACTATGTGCATATAGTTATTAGTCACATTACCAAAGTTTCATTGACAAGCAATAATTTGCAATCGTTTTCATTTATATTATTAATTGAAAATAATTTACAATACGATTATAACAAATATTTTTATTTATAATATCTGTTTAACAATAAGGTATATTTATAAATTTTTAATTAATACAGGGAAAATATTTTGTTTCTAAAACACACATGCAAGTTGTATCTACGAATTCATAAAGTATTCATAATAATAAATCCAGTATTTATGAATCGTTTTGTTGTTTTCAAATTCATAATCAGTAACACAAAACAAACTTTTTTTCTTGGCAGCTGCTAACATTTGTAGCATCATTTGAGCTCTAAATTTTGGTGCGATTATTCCTTTACATACATAATTATTGAAAGTTTCTTGGGAAGTGGGGTATTTAATTTCTACAATAAAATCAATGCCCACTGCATCAGCTGAAACTCCAAATACAGGATTTGATGGAATTATAATAAATCCACACTTTTCAATATCAAATTCATTCAAAGTTCCTTCCTCTACTCATACTAATCATATCATACACTTTTGAAGCTCCAACAATTTGCTTGACTAGAGTTTCTTCAGATGTAAACAGTGAGCAGCTTCATGAACATTCGATGCAGTTATCCTCCCATAACGCAATTCATACCATAATACACTTTCACTTTGTAGTCTAGTTTTTATTTCTGGCTCTTCACATAAATCTATATTTAACTTATTTGTAGCATAATTGATGAAATCTTCTGTATTATGATGATTTCTTAAAACACATGATAATAATATTCGATGTATAGATAAGTTGCAAATTTCTTTACTTTTTAAATCAATGGTATATTTGGAAAGCTGAAGTTCAACTTGATTTTGATTCAATTTGACAATCACATCATTTAATAATGTAGCATTATCTGGTAACGTTTCATCACTTTTTGAGTCGTTTATCATTTCAGAATATAATATAAATTTTTTATTTGTTCAAACGTCAGATAATACAGATTTTTTTCAATGACATGTCTTTTTAGTATTTGATAATTCTTCAGGACATCGATTAGCCCACATTAAAAATGCTAATTCATGCTTGCATCCACCTATTTGAAACAAATTTAAATAAATAACCATTTGAAACAAGAATTGAAACTAACAGCAGTATTTCTGAACTATATATACCTTGCGCAGCAGCATGATCTAAACAATACACATTTATTATGATATTTTCTTTTTCATCCACTATTAGAGATACAGAATAACTTTTTTCCGTACTTTATGTTCTGGACAGATTTTAGCTTTTAATGTACAAAATTACTCCTTCTCGTCTGACACAAACATAACCTATTGCATTATCATCGTAGCTCTCTTGATAACCTTTGTTTATAACAAAATTACAGTTTAAAAACGGAATATACAACTATTACACGTTTTGTAATACGTAAGAGATATTTTTTAATATTAAATTGCAGAAACATACAAATTAACACTTACATGACTGTTTTTGCTCCTCGTGTTTCAGGTACATTAAATCGATCATCAGTCTTAATAAACTCATGCACCATACATATATATTTATTTCTGGTTAGATTTATATTGCTGTTTCTACTTGTTAAGGAAGAGTTGAACCAACTTTTAAAATATTAAAACAAATTTTCAAAAAAATCACCGGTGAGCTACCTTAAACTAATTTAATAATTAATTTTAGAATTTAACGGTGTATCTGTCCCCTTAAGAGCGCAGGCCTGGGTTAAACAAAAAAACCTTTTTTTTCACGAGTTCACAAAACTTTTTACGTTTAAAAGCAATCATTCTGAAAATTGTTATACTATCAAAACACCACACCATCTTAAATTTTACTGTTGTAAAATCTCAAAATCTTGATCCTACATGTCACAATAAATCATTATTTTTAATACCATATTTATTAAAGGATCTTTTATCCTCACACAATACGAGGTGACATGATGAACGAAAATTCTTTTCTCGACGGTATTCGACTCTTTTCGACATGGATTACAAAAAGCGGGGAGCACTTTTTCGTTAAACTTTCTTTTATTATTTTTTTTTTGAATTTCAATAAATTTTTTGGAAAATATGAAAAAAAAAATTTTTATTTTCCAAAAAATTTATTAGAAAACAAAAAAAAATAATAAAAAAAATTTTAAAAAAAGTGCTTCATTCTTTTTGTAATCCATATTGAAAGGAGTCAAATAACCGTCGAAAAAAGAATTTTCGTTCGTTCATCATGTCACCTCGAATCGTGTGAGGATCAAAGTTCCTTCTAATAAATATGGTATTGAAAATAATGATTTATTGTGATGTGTAAGATCAAGATTCTGAGGTTTTACAACTGTAAAATTTAAGATGGTGTTGTGTTTTGATAGCATAAAAATTTTCCGAATGATTGCTTTTAAACGTAAAAAGTTCTGTGGACTCGTGAAGAAAAATATTTTTTTGGGTTTAACCCAGGCCT
The DNA here is from genome assembly GCA_949152435.1 of Gastracanthus pulcherrimus. Taxonomy (NCBI): domain Eukaryota; kingdom Metazoa; phylum Arthropoda; class Insecta; order Hymenoptera; family Pteromalidae; genus Gastracanthus; species Gastracanthus pulcherrimus. Next base: position 76,990,934 of record OX424573.1, read on the forward strand.
GCCCCCTTAAGGGAGCTGTTAATCCGGCAATCTACGTTCTTTATTATACCAACTTTCCTTTAATTTTTTTTTTATATTAGATAACGTATGTAAAATGTAGTAACAATTGACGTTATGGGACTAAAAGTACCACTATATGTTTGAGAGAATCCAAAAATTGCTTAAAATTTACTTAAAAATTAGCCATTTTAAAAATGTAATTGGCGATCAAATAGTGATTTTGGTGAAAAGTCCTCAGATGTATATGTTAGGAGGTACTAAATGAAAAAAAAATAAGTACTAATTTTTTTTCTAAACTCGAAATAAAAAACTACACCTGTTAGACCAAATAGGACCATAGAGAATCAACTTTTTAGTCCTTTTTTTAAATAACTTGTAACGAATACGTAGATTTGTTCAAATACGCGACATGTTCGCGCCGGGACGCGTATTAATTGTGCGAGCGCAACAGTTGCGGCGCGGAAATTCCTAAATACCGGAAGTAAGGAGGAGAAAACGCCGAGCTGCTGTCGGGGGAGAATCGCAGGATTTTGTGTGCGACCGGTGTATGGGTGTGAGTGAAGCGGGAGAGAGAGAGAAAGTAAACGCGAATGAGTGACGGTATCGAATTTCGTGCGACGGAGCGGATTCGCAGAAGTAAGTGTGATACGTGCTTCAGCACAGCAGTACTGATAATTGTACACTTGCGCAAAGGGTGCAGCGGCACCCTCGAATTTTCGCGTTCTCTCGCTCGTGAATCTAAGGGCCGCGCGAGCCTTGTATTTATATGTATATCGCTATTTGGTTTTCTTATAATATACACGTTCTTCTCGTTTAAACGCGTATTATCATTTTTGCATGTTGCACACCTTCGCGAATCCTTATTCCTTCTTTTGCCCCCAGTTATGTGGGAACACTCGCTACCGACTAGCTTGTTATAAGTGAGAGTTATGGGGTAAGGAGAAGGGGGAGGAGAGGGGAGATGCTCCGCTCAATCCGTCCGTCCGTTTTGAATTATTATGGTGGCCCTGAAAAGGGCCGGTTGTTTTCGCCGGAGATAGCTTCTACGGCTTCTTAGCCACGCGCTCGGGACTTTTTAATGGTCTCGGCTGGAGGCATTGAAGAGCCCGTTGGCGGCTGATACTGAGGCTCCTTGGCCTCGTGTACATCAAAAAGACGCACCCTGGACGTCGACCGCTTTGTAATCGGGCCGAGCCTCCGCTTTACCGCTACCAGCTTCCGCGGATCCCTCAGTGCCGCGATGTCTCTGGGCTCTCAACGAGCTGACCGAGGTGTCTCGGCTACTGGAGGTCGTACTGGAAAGCGTGGCAAGACGGGCTGCGTCGGCTTTCGAAAAAGCGCCTCCTCTTCGTCCGGCAGCTCATCTTCCGGAGAGGGAAAAAGGCAAAGAACGTCCTCTTGTTCCTCTTCCTTCTCCAGGCCAAGAGCTGCCTGGATTTCATCCTTGCTCGACTGAGGCGAAGAAGGAGGCGGTGGTGTCGGAGGCCGATTCTCCTTCTGTCGTCGGGGTCGGGGCCGGGGACGACGGGTATTTCGCCGTTTCCGCTGGAGCTCGGACCGACGACGAGGCTTCCTACTGGTCTTCGGTGTTTGCATCCACCTGGTGCTTACTGAGTGGTCGGCTCCGTTGCTGGGAGTCGAATGACTCTTAATCGCGTTCTTGCGTTCTTTCTATAACAAATTACGCGGGTGGCCCGAGAGGAGGGGAGGAACGTGAGCAGAGGGCGCGAGAGTGTAAGCCTTTGCGAATGATTCTGCCTGTGTGCCTTACTTTTGAACTTCCATGAGCGTTAATTAAGAATTAACTCCCGGAGCGGTTCAATCGTTCGACACGGGAAGATTATAGCCGTTAAAAGGCTCTTGCGGCTCTCGTTCGGAGAACAACGCCTTAGAACAGCTCTTCCGCCAGGACTTGCGTTCGACTTCCCCGTGCTCTTGACGCGCGGTCGTCAAGAGCTGTGATTAACGGAGGGATACTGCCTTCCTAATAAGACTTCCTTGGGGGCTAAGCCCGCCAGAAAGCCCGTTCGGTCCGGCAATACCCGGGTTAACCACCGCGTGGCGAGTATGGCTCTTACCGTGCACCGCACGCTAGCTACTTCGGGAGATTACTCTCAATCGAGGAGGTCCGGCCGGTGCGGTGCGTAGAAGCCGACTGATTCAGGAGGCGCTTGCCCCCCTACTTATAACCGGCGCGAGAGCCTCTCCGACCGCTCCGTAGTGAGCGCGGAGGCTCATCGCTAGCAGCGATTGGGCAGCTGCGGCGTGCGAGCGCAGCGTATTGCTTTACTCGCGCTGTTTAACTCGCGCTTCCGTCTTTCTTTCTCTCTCTTTTCTCTCCTGCTGCGCCCTTCCCAAATCCCCAGGGTGAATTATCGGAAGGTGCCGAGCATTTGCTTTATGCTGATGATTTACAAACCTATACGCAGGTTGCGAGAGACGATCTTCAGATAGGCATTGATCGCCTGTCAACTGTGGCGCGAGCAGTGTCGGCTTGGGCTTCTGAAAATGCCCTTCACCTTAATGTCGGGAAGACTAAAGCTATAATTTTTGGGTCGGACTACAATATTAATAAATTGCAGGAATTGCACCTTCCAGGCATTGAGGTGCAGAATAACGTTTTTATTCCCTTTGCCGATACTGTAACTAACCTCGGTGTTGTTATGGATTCTAAATTAACATGGAAACCGCAAGTGGATGCAGTTAGTCGGAAGGTTAACAGAGCCTTATATGGACTCAGATCTTTTAGATCCTGCACCACCGAAGCGTTACGCAAACAGCTCGCAGGTGCTCTTGTTGTCTCTCACTTAGATTATTGCTCTCTTGTATACCTCGACGTATCAGGTGAGCTGCAGACCAGGCTTCAAAGGTTGCAAAATTCCTGTGTGAGATATATATGTGGTGTTAGAAAGGATGAGCATGTCTCTCCCTACAGGAGGAAACTGGGCTGGTTGACTGTGGAGATAAGAAGGGAGTATTTTGCGGCGGTAATGCTTTATAAAGCAGTTGTCATGGGACAGCCTCCGTACCTTGCGGCCATTTTTGAACAAAATCAGTCTAGAACCTCAGGTAGGGATCCCAAGGAAATAAAAATTCCAGGGTCGCGTACTGATGTTGGCCTGTACTCCTTCAGAGCCCAAGGTGCTCGCCTCTGGAATTCGCTCCCCCGCGGTATTAGGCATCTTCCGTCTCTAAATAAATTTAAAACGGCAATACGTCGGCATATTATTGAAACCTGCGACGAACGAAATGTGTTCTGTGATAAAAATGAACTGTGTTATACTGCTAAGTAATTAATTAATTAAGGTATATTGTGACGTGATAGTTAAGACTACTGACATAAACTGTGCATTTATAATAAGCCTATGTGATGAAATCTAACGATGAATCTGTGATATGGATACAAATTTAATTTAATGTATCGCAACTATGTATATTTGATGTATATTTTTGACTTGTGCAAAATAAATCTTAATCTATCTATCTATCTATCTTTTAAGTATGGATACAGGTTGGGAAATTATAAGGGCGTCGGTAACTCTTGGAAGCTGTATTTATTCTTTGGTCCTGCGCCGAGGTCGAGGATTTGTCTCTGGCCTGGTCGGCCGAGAAATCAGGCGGAGTCTCGAAACTCGATTTCTTATATACTACCCGGCTGCGCCGTGATTGGATGCAGTTCGGGTAGAAAGAGAATATTACCGTGTGCAAGGCGCTATAGAGATACTAAGTATATAACAAGCTGGATGCATCGCCGTAGCTAAATCTAGCATTAGAGCTACAGCGAAGAAAGCGGGCGGATACGCTCGAATTAACGATAGGTGTGCAAAAACCACCCCCGGGGCGCTATATAGAGACACGCGCCGGCATTTGATAAATATTCTTCTTGGGGTTTATGGGTTATTGCGGTTTATGGGTTATTCGGGTTTATGGGTTATTCGGGTTTATGAGTTATTGGGGTTTATGCGTTATTAGGGTTTATGGATTATTGGGGTTTATGGATTATTGGGGTTTATGGGGTATTGGGGTTTTCGGGTTATTGGGGTTTTGAATCAATGGGGTTTGTGGGTTATTAGGGTTTATGGGGTATTGGGGTTAATGGGTCATTAGGATTTGTTGATTTTAGGGGTTTATGAGTTATTGGGATTTGTTGATTATTTGTGTTTATGGGTTATTGGTGTTAATGGGTCATTAGGATTTGTTGATTTTAGGGGTTTATGGGTTATTGGGATTTGTTGATTATTTGTGTTTATGGGTTATTGGGATTTGTTTATTATTAGGGTTTATCGGGATTTAAATTTGATTGGAGTTTATGGATTTATGGAGTTTAAGATTATATTGGTGTTTTATTTGTTTATGGGTTAGTATGATTTATGGATAATTGGGGTTCATGGGTTATTGGAGTTTGTGGGTTACATGGGGTGTTGGGGTTTATGGGTTATTGGAGTTTATGCGTTATAGGGGGTGTTGGTGTTTTTGTTATTTGGTTTATGGGGTATTGGGATATATGGGATATTGGGGTTTTGAATCATTGGGGTTTATGGGTTATTGGGGATTATAGGGTATTGGGTTTTATGGGTTATTGGTGTTTGTGTTATTCGCTTTATGGGTTATTGGTGTTTGTGTTATTCGCTTTATGGGTTATTGAGGGTTGTGGTATTGTGGTGTATGGATTATTGAGGTACATTGGTTTTTGGAAATTGTTGATTATTTGGGTTTACGGGTTTATCAGGTGTAAGATTTTATTGGAGTTTATGCATTTATGGGGTTTAAGATTTTATTTGTATTTTATTGGTTTATGAGTTATTGAGGTTTTTGGGTTATTGGGGTTTATGGGATATTGGGGTTTTTGGGTTATTGGGGTTTATAGGTTATGGAGTTTATGGGTTATTGAGGTTTATGGGTTATTGGGGTTTATGGGATATTGGGGTTTTTGGGTTATTGGGGTTTATAGGTTATGGGGTTTATGGGTTATTGGGGTTTAGGGTTTAAAATCAAAAATGGATTTGATGCAGGTTGACTTTGCTGCTTCCGTAGCATCTTCCTTAGCTACTGATTTTGCATGGAGGGTGTTTGCCTAACGAGTATATGAGCATTGACATGATTTATGAACAACTATGCAATCATACTCTTTGAATACCAAGTATTACCTATCTTTTCTCCCTTTACAGGCTGTCACTAAAGTTTTGAGCCCCTTGAATATACTGTTTTAAGGATCTTAGTGTGATTGATTGATCACAAATCAAGCACACTTTAGTATCCATGTGTGTAAATTTAACTATTCCAAGGTAATCAAGTAACTGATTTATTTCGACTAGACTTCTGATATAAATAGTCCCAATTTCAATAGTATACCTTTTTGACTTGTGTAAGCGTTCGGTCTACGAATAAAAGATTTTTAAAACATTATATTTCTCGAAACAAAGTGATTTGTAACTTTAATTTTGAAACCTACAAGTCTTCCAGACTTGAAAATGGTTCAAATCAATTAGCTCGTTTTTTAAAGTATAATGTTATCACAATCTTGTATTTGCCCGAACATACCATTATAAAACGTAATTAACATTTTTAATCACCCGAGTAAAAACTTATATATAATTATCTTTTCAAGTCATTTATGATTATATATGATTATATATAATTATATTTGAGTTTTGTCTCTATATAACTATATATGATTACATATAATGATATCTAGTCATATGGAATTATATATAATATAATATAATATATAATTATACATAATCGTATATAAGTGTATACAGTTATATAGAGACAAAATCCATGTATATCTTTTTTATGAAAATGTAGTTTAGCAAAAACTCTTTTCAATGATACACATAATTTTTCGATACTATATTCCATTAAAAAAATATTTGGATATTTTCGGTTAAATCGTTTTTTAAATCATCTTTCAGAAGAACCATTTAAGAGTATAACTCTCTTTGGAACTCATTGTCGAGCTGAAAAAAAGTACTTACAGCCATATTATGAAGAACCTTTTTTCGAAAAAGTTAAGTAATTTAAAAAATAATATAAATATCGATATAAATTTCTTACTACATGTTCTTCTCTATACAAGGCATACTTTTATGTAATTACGAGAATTTTATTGAACTAATCGAAAAATTAAATTTTT
>OX424573.1:76997269-77007269 GCA_949152435.1 Gastracanthus pulcherrimus
TGCAGTCAAACGCTTTGGAAAAATCGAAAAGCACTAACGCTATGAATTGATCATCATCCATCCCTAACCTTCTATCCTCGATTACGTATGTGTTCCGTTGCAGACGTCAGTGGTACGTGGCGCCACCTTTTCTCGCAGACGCGATGCGAGCGGCGCAAACAGCGAGTCACGTTTTCAGCGATCGATAGAAGCGAGCGCGGTGGGGGTTCGCGAGAGCGCGAATGACAGGCGCGAACGCGCGAATTCGAGTCAGTCACTCTTGAGCATTCAAGCCACTACGTGCTTTTGTGCAAGAGTCCGACATCTTCTTTCGCTTTGTCTATATAAAGTGCAAAGATTCTCTCGTCCGTCCGTCGTATTATAACTTCAGCATCTTGTCGGGTGTGCATCGTTTTTTTTTCTACTATTCGGTTAATGAGAAATAAATTCATTGGGTCGCGTTTGGTCCGGTACACGGTAGCGGTATGGCAGCGCGCGGTCGTTTAGAAAATAGGTGTTCTGAACACCATCGACGCGATCCGTAACTAGTGTGGATCCGTGTGGCCCTGCCACTACCGACACAATTCACAAAGTCAATTCGTGTAGCCTTCACCACAAATCGCGATCGAAAGATCCGCAGGAGGTGCGCACTCCTTGTTATACACGCGTGCACGCAAATACACACACATACAAAGATCCATACCTCAATTTCTCACAGCTTGTATATCGACAACGAGAGGGGTTTTATGCCGCAAGGCTTTCCTCTCTCAGAGCATAATAAATTCATCTTTTTGTGGCTCAAATTTCGAGTCCTTTATTTTACCCTCTCCCTTTTTCCCCTTTTTCCTATAAAAACAAATATCGGTATTTTCCCGCGTGTTGGAAAATCTCGACCACAATTCAGTATGTATGTATGTGTATATGTGACAAAAAATGCTGTCACGATAATTCTTTTAGTGAAGCATGTTATGAGGAACTGAATTTTTTAGGACATATAAGGTATTGCTTAACTTAGAACCGATTAAATTTTGGAGCTGATTGGATAATAAACAGTAATATATTTAAAAAAACTAGTAACTCCAAAAACGTTTAAAAATAGAGAAAAAATTTTCTGTATATTGAATACGTTAAATATGTTAAAAATATATACAGGGTGTTTCATTTTAATCCATCCACGCAGGTAACCTGTGTAAAAACAAATGATATCAAAAAATTACCTCTACAAAAGTTGAAGGGGCGACCCAATGGTACCAACGACCTTGACCTTGAACTCGATTTTTAAGGTCATTTGAAGGTTACAGTGTTTGCTTAAATGACCTTCTGAAGGTCACTAAAGCAAACTTGAAATATCATTTCAGATGTAAATTTTCCCGCTCTACCCGATTCCGGGGTCAAAAATAGGGGTCCCCATTTAAAAAACACTGTGACCTTCAAATGACCTTGAAATTTGAGTTTAAGGTCAAGGTCGTTGGTACCATTGGGTAGCCCCCTCTGTCCGCTTCAACTTTTGTACAGGTTCCTTTTTTGATATTCGTTTTTACAGAGGTTATCTGCGTGGATGGATTAAAATTGATAAATAGAAATTATTTTAAAGTATGTTTTGTAAAAGAAAAATATAAATGTTTGCTAAATTTGAAAAAATCATGAATTTGAATAAATGTTTTGCAATAAAGACCAGTCATCCAAAGACTGAATACTGCTTGAGCTTCATTTATTCAACTACTAGAAGAGATCTTTAAAACACCCAAGATTTATTCCATTCCACCACTTGTAATAATAATAGCTAGTCTATCTGTAGTTTCTCTTCGTAAATATCCTGGGAGCAACTTTCTATCCCAGTAGATAGTGCTCGGTAAACCAGAAACAAGTGATGGAGCAAGTTTTTTAATGGCCTTAGTATTTAATACTAAATTGCGCGTATCAATGCCAAGTGCTTCCGCATTTATCTAATACTGTTGCCAATTTCGCAGTCATAATTGGTTCAGTAGCTCGCCTTTTCAGAGGAGGTGTACTTTCAAAATATGGAGATTCAGATTCAGATCCAAGCCATTCATGTAATTGTTCTGTAAATAAAATTAAAGAAGATTTTAAATTAAAGGTTAATAAAATAAAATTATGCTATTCATACATTTATTCTCCATTAGTAAAAACTGATATCAACTGGCTATTAAAAAATGCAAATCTTTTGTTACCATTTTAAGAGGATCGTCCTTTTGCAATTTTGATGAAGCATCGACTACCTTGTCCTGCTCGATGATAACCGAAATTTTTTTCTTTTCAATATTGAAATTTTCACAGTCCACTTCCATTGGCCATGGCTTACTTGTGTCTGTACAAGTTGTTAAGGTACTGGAACTAAGAGTTTCAGTTCTTTGGAGATCTAAACAAATAAATTCAGTAACTTAAAGAAACAATATTTTATTATCTATAAAAGAGTTATAATTAAAGGTATGTACTGGTAGCCCCTGATTTTGAGATTTTCGTGCGATAAAATACTGTGAAACAGTTATGAGAGATAAACAAGCACCTCCTAAGCATCAGTGTCATAATTAAGTATTCAAAAACCAAACAAAATTACCTCTCTGATCAAGTAAAAACTGTTTATCAGATTCGGCTTCCATCTTGTTCAGTGCATCTGCGCCAGCAATGTCAAATAATTTGTTTATGCTTTCTTCATATGCCTGTTCATTTTTTTTGAGTATCTGATCTGCGTGAAGCATTTTTTTGTATTTTTCTCCATCTTTCATATTCAGCTTTTAGTTTAAAACACATTTTTTATCTTCTTGCGTAGGAATTCGAGTTTTTTTCCAAATAATGAAACACTTTTCAGTGATTAAGTTTGCACTTTCACGTAAAGACTTTGAAACTCTTCGTAGGTTTTCGAATAAAACAGCTAGTACTTGTTTCATCGTTGGTAGATTATCAGTTGCAACTATTTGATTAGTTCAATATCCAATGTGATTGACTCTTTCACGTAAATTATAAGCCATTATTGAAAAACTAAATAAAATTGTTGATGGACAGATATCTTGAAGATTAAATCTACCATATTGTATTGTCATATTATTTTGTATCAGCTGATCCGAGAATACTTTAAAGTCGTTTTTACTATATTAGCGTCTTCTATCGGAATTTTAGAATAGTCAAAGAGCACACAGCATTGGCCATGAAGACTAGAGTATAGGAGTACGATCGAGATAGAAATATCCCTAGATTTATAAGATTAAAATTTGTATAGATCGTTTGGTACTTTATACTGTAGAGTGCGCTGTGGTAGGTAGTGTTTGACTGAGATATTAGGCTATGATGATTTGTTTACTTTTTTGAATTCGCTAGTTAGGAATAATAAGAGTTAACTGCTTAATATTAATAACATAACAATAATTTTATAAATAAAGTTATTTTGTTATGGGACGAAAATGTGCTGTTAAAACGTGTGAAATGGTAGTTATGCAGACAAAAAAGCAAATACCAAAGCTGGTGGACTGCGAAAAATGACAAATATGTAAAAAATTTATAATGTTAATTTTATCATATATGTTATAACGCTTATTAAAGTATTAACATATACCAAACATGCCTATTGAATCTATATGTACTTACAATAGTATTTGACAAAAATGGTCAACAAAACATTTATAATAAACTGTTTTTAAACAAAAAACCAGTGCTAATATCGATACAGAGCTAAGAAAATTTATAATTTTTCGTAATATACTATGCATTAAAGTCAACATATTTATTTTTTGTTAAATTATATGATATTTTTTGCGTTTAATACTAGATATTTGTATTTTCGAACATAATTGTGTCGGTATTCAATTAGTATATCTATATTTATAGGAAACCGACGATTTCAGCGCTCCCTGCTGCTTGAAGTTCTACTTATGCGTATTAAAAAATAGAATATTCCTTAAACATTACGTTCGTACTCCTTTACTTTAGTCTTCATGGTGTTGGCGTTCAAATATCACTCCACGTCACGAAGCCAACTTCAGAGCGAATAGAGCGAATATATTTGCGTGTTGACTAGGGATAGGCGATACCTAAAATAATTATCGATACAAATGTATTGATACCGGTATCGATGAAAGTTATAATTATTTTTTTATTATTAAAGATTTCTTCGATTGACTGTAATCAAGTATATTTTCAAAAAGAAAATTAATTTTATTATGATTAAAAACAAATTATTCAAAATTAATTGTTAAAAATGTAAGTGACTATTTTATTTTCTTTTTTTACTATATTATCAGATAAAAGTACAAATAATTCTAAAATGGGAAATACTTTTAATATGCATTAAAAATAATAAATATATTGAATTTGTTCAACCAGAAAAAAATAATAAACTTTTAATAATCTTTATGGATTAATAAAATTACCTAGGAAATGAAATGTGACCATTTTTTTCTCGGTCTCTGAAAAATTATCATTATTTAGACATCAACCGTTATAAAATGGATTTTCTTCGTTTTAATATGAAGATACTCACCTAAAACATAAAATAACTATACAACTATACTTTTTATGTTAAAAAAGTTGGCTCAGTATCAGTAACATTGTAACAAACTCGTTCTTTGGCCTTTTTACCGTGGTTTTCGAGTTTTTCGACGATTTTGGTTTATAACTTGTTTTCTTGATTGAATCGGCAAAAGCCAATAGCACCATTTGATTTAGGAGCTCAAAATACATGACAGTATATGTTATTGAAAAAAAATTGTCTACTTTTCACGGATTATAAACGTTTAAAGTCAATTTTTACGCGATTTTTTGCGATTTTTCGAGTTTTTAGACGATTTTAGTTTATAACTTTTTAATTTCACTATCCTGGCAAAAACGAATAGCACCATTCGATTCAGCGGCTCAAAATACATGCAAAAATATACTTCTCAAGTTAAAATTTCACAATTTTCACTGGATTTTCAAAGGATAAACGTTTTGGACCGTTTTTTACATGTAAAATCCATAAGAAACTTCGGGTGCTTTGAGGCACGGGAAAAGTCGAGGCTATGGGTTTAAAACCTATGCGTGCATAGTTTTTGAGGTCTCTAGAAGCAATTTTTGCCCGTCCCGAGTGAAAATAAAAATAAAAATAAATTAACGTCCGGACTAGTGTGTATGTATGTATGTATGTATTATAGAATCTTACAGAAGATTATAGTAAATTACAAAGCATTACAAAAATATACAGATATTATGAGAAATTACAAAGAATTACAAAAATTTACACAAAATCACAGAAATAATTTTCACTAGGGATAACTTAAAAAATAATTTACCTTATCGATTTCAGAACATCATAAAATAAAAAAAACGTTATAAGAAATCAAGTCAATGAATCTTTGAATTGCTTTCTAATTTCGAATCTACATTAAAAATCTAAAAAAAAATGAGGCCCGTTTGGTATAAAATGATCGTGCCATTCTCAAGATATAAGTAATAAAAATAAATTTTTTAAAATACATAACCTTAAATATCTTGAAATATAAAGATCTTTGTGATCTCAGAAAATAACTCGTTCAAGAGATAGTAAAATGTTACCGGTTTGGAAAGCTTCTCGTCGCAAGCACCCCACACCACCTCTTGTGCGCGCGCGAATTGTCGAGTCACGCGCGCTGCAATCCAGGTATCTAGGATGCTACGAGCCTCCCGTTTTTGTATGTAACTTGAATAACTATACATGTGGTCGATGGAGGAAAAGAATCGCGGATAGGCAGCATGTAAAAATAAGAGAAGCGAGTTTATAGTAAAAAAACGTATCTTATTAAGATTAGTAAAAGTATAAAAGATGTCTACAAATTTTAGGTACGCGATCATTGCATATGATAATCGTGACGCACGCGAAACTATACCAACGTACGCGAGCACGAAAGGCGTGGATGAGTGCAGCACGCCGCAAGCTCTCACTCTTGAATACACGTGGCGTTGGATGTAGATGCTGAAGTTGGTGGTGTGGCCAGGGCCACTTCAGCTGGCCGGCGATGAAGGTGCCGTTCCTGGGCTGGTACTCGTCGGTCACACTCACACATTCTCTCTCTCTCTCTCTCTCTCTCTCTCTCTCTCTCTCTCTCTCTCTCTCTCTCTCTATTATAATCCTGCTGCCTCACCTCGAGCGCTAAAGTCTGCGCATGCCCGAGTCTCAACATCGACAGGTACGTGCGGATTATATCATCGAGGCGTGAGAGTGTGCGTGTGTGTGTCACGGTATGGAGGCCAGCATTAAAAGCTGTGCTGAATGTTGTCTGCCTCCTAGCAGGGGCAAGACCTATAAGTACTGCTGCATTAAATGTAATAAGGCACGTCATGTTAGATGCATGATCCTGCAAAATAATGCGGCAGTAAAGCAGTACATGTGCAAAACATGCACAAAAGGTGTTGCCAATACATCTCGCAGCAGTAATAAAGCAGCGGCTGGACATAACGTGACGTCACACCTAACAGCAAGTGTGTCTTCTGGTATAGTGCGTGCGAGCATACATTCAAAGCGGCAACGGTCGCTGCCTAGTGGGAAGGCTGTCCCCACCACGCCGAGAAGTTCTTCGCCGCTGCTCGCTGCCTCTATCATCGCAAACGACGCTGATGCGGCAGCCGCAGACCAGTGTGCTCTCTGCTCCCACTACACCGCGCTTGCCTCTGTCTCTCTCTAGCGCTGACGCAAGCCTAAGAGGCAGTACTACCGATCAGCTCAGCTCCAGCGCGGGCCAACACCATCGGACTCTCGCACCTGCGCTGCCTGCTGTACAGCGGGTTGCAGGCATGAAGGCGCTGAATCTTCACTCTTCATATACGGACAGTGTTTTTTCTCACACTTCGACGCCAGCTAAAGATGACATCGCTCTCCCCGGGACAGTTTCGACGCCTTCGACATCTACCACGGACATATAGCTACCTTCTAGATGTAAATCCACGGTACAAACAAGTAATTTCAGCAGCGTAAATTATGTTAATGCGTCGGTAATACGTATGTTAGACTCTACTACCTTTAAAAAAGGGACGACAGTCTCCTGCTTGGTAGAGTACGCCAATTCGACATCTAGAAACATAGACAATGCACTTACTAGACATTCGTCCTCTCTTAAAAACAGATTGGATGCAATTGTTAAAAGGCTAGACTCGTTACCAGCGATACATGCTCTAGCACTGACAATTGGGTCCAAAATGCAGAAAATAGAGGATAACATGTTAAAACAACACTCCTAGCTGCAGGAGATGTTAAATGAAAAAAAGTGCTTTGTCATGAAATTAATGATTTAAAAATTCAAAACAAACAGCTACACGAAACGTGTCAAAATATAACAAATAATGTGTTGAATAAGATCGAAGTTAATTACAATGCTATTATAGAAAGAGTAGATAACATAGAGCAGTCTAATTTTGAAGTGAAAAATCTAGTCAAAAATAATAGTGAGACAAAGAAATACGATAATGACCTTAAAATAATAATTGATAAAGTTAATAAAATTGAAAGTGACAACTCCGACATATTAAAGGCCATAAGAAAAATTATTGCACACGAGACCACAAGCAATAACAATGATGAAACTGCAATAAATAATAATAATAATATTATAGAGAAAACTTTGAAAATTATTCAACATAAACAACAAGAATTTTTAAGTAAAATTGAAAATTACCAAATTGGCCTGCCTACCAGTAAGGCAAATACAACTTTTTCGCCGCACAGTATTAGAAATTGAAATAGTAATGATAAGATAAATAGTGTACTTAGTAATAATGTAAATAATAATAATAATATATATAACATAGATAATAATTTGAATAACGAAAGCAACGATACACTGCAAGATACGGCGTCAACGTCATCTGCACGAAGCACGCGGGTTAAAATGGTACGTGGGAGGACAATACAAACTAATAATAATACAAATTGCAATAATTACGTAATAATTTCGAATATTTTTGACAGTGACAGCACTAAGCGTGTTGATGTGGTTCATGCTATACTGCGTCGTGTCCTCCCATAGATACAGAAAACGGATATAGTAAATACCCGGCTGCTGCGGTCAGATGAGTCGCTTTCGGTGACATCAGCCGAGGTAACTAGCGAGCGCAGACAATCACCGTGGGTTGTTACCCTCTCCAGCAGTGTATTAGGAGATAAAATCATGCGACAAAAAAGTTTATAACAGGTTTTCACACTAAAGATGTCGACATCTCGGCACTTGACCAGGAGACTAGTGATGCAATATTGAATAGTAAAATTTTTATAAATGAACATCTACCAAGGGAAACATTTAATAAATTCAGAAGCCTTAAAGCCCTTGCGATGAGGCTCAAATTTAAATATATCTGGCATAGGGGGGGGGGGGGCGTTTCCTGGTCAAGATGCGGGATGGCGATGTCTCCCACGAATTTTTAACAGCGGCAGACCTCCAAGTAATTTCAGCCTCGTATGAAACTCCACAAATTGCATTACATACACATAAAAAAACAGGAAACGCAAATACAAATGAAAAAGATAAGTTGGACATTCAAACAAATAATCAAACGGAGGCTGTCGCAAATGAATGACTATCGTCGGACGCTGCTGGGGGGTGCACTGTAGGGGACTGAGAGCAGGATTTATCAATGTGACCTCTCTAGATTGTCATATTGGTACACTCCGTCAACACCTTCTATCTGGTCCCTCCTACCACCTTTTTGGAATTGCTGAGACGCACCTTGCTCAAAACATTGACGACAATCGCATGCAGATCAAGGGCTATTCAATTTTAAGATTAGATAGGAATAAATTTGGGGGTGGGTTAGTCCTGTATGTACACAATAGTTTTAAGGCAACCATACTAAGCCGCTCACGTACCACCCAGGATGGTACGCCGAACATTTCTGAATATTTTATGTGTAGTGTGCAACAGGGCGATCTTCCCCCTGTATTCGTTGCTCTAATTTATAGGCCACCGCATGTACCATTCCTGCAAAATTCTGGCCTAATTGATAAGCTAGCTACATACACGCAGGACTATAGCCATAAAATCTTGATAGGTGATCTGAATGCGAACCTGTTGAAGACGTCGGCTGATGCAAGATTCGTTAGGCGATTAGCCGACGATTTAAATGTAAAAATAATAGAGCATGGTGCGACTCATCACCTCGAGGGGTCTCACACGTGGATTGATGTCGTTATGACAGATGACAACGACGTGGTGCTGATTGCCAGCAATCAGGCGGCGCCCTTTGCCAGCAATCACACAATTATAGATGTTGAAATAGATTTTAAATTTAAATATAGCCCCATCACCGACACTTTCAGTTACAGAGACTTTAAAACAATAGAACAGGATGATCTTCTATCTTACCTGAGTAAATGTGACTGGGCGGCATTTGATTGCGTGGACAACAACGACATGGACGATTTATTGGGACAGCTCAGCGCCAATCTCATGGGGGCAATAGATGAACTCGCTCCACTGAAGCAATTTACACCAAAAAATAAAGCTAATCCTCCATGGATTGACGCAGATCTGGCTCACATAATAAAAAAACGTGACGCCGTTAGCAGACGACTACAGCGCAAAAAAACGGTAATCTTTGGCAGGAGTATCGGTCTCTCGCGGTCGAAGCAGAACAACGCATGAAAATCGCGCATGAGACTTACATGCAGAATAAGATTTTTGAAGCCCTAGAAAATAAGAAGGATATTTGGAAAGAACTAAAGGGCTTGGGGCTCCTGCCAAGGGCACGGGGAGAGGGGTTGCATGGCTTCTCGCCGGGTGAGCTAAACTCGCACTTTGCGGGGGTATCGGTCTCCCAGAGTGAAGGTGACGTTGATTTGGGTAGCATCTTGGACTCGGCCAGTGACGACGGCTTTGTTTTCAAAGACGTTACAGTGACGGACGTAGTCCTGGCTGTTGCTCATTTCTCGTCGCAGGCTAGGGGTGAGGACGGTATTCCCCAAAGCGTTGTAGCTAAGGCTCTCCCGTATGTAAGTCATCATATAGCGAGGGTCTTCAACTCCTCTTTGTCTGGTGGTGTCTTCCTAGGGGCTTGGAGGGGGACT